>JASGXE010012396.1:0-44023 GCA_030068105.1 Sinentomon sp. SZTP_YWyxl
GATATTTTTACCATTATTCATTGATATCAGTGTTGTTTGGCATTAATTGAATTGATACTTGAGATTTCGAATGTCAGTATTTTCGATAGGAGGATACTTCCAAGAATTAAAATTAAATAATCGAAGCCGAAATGGCGCCACGAATTTTGTTTATGGGCATGAATCTGGGTTGCATTTCAACCCGCAACAGATGATTGTTGAATATATATAAGGTCAATTCGTGCTGATGGGATAGGTCCAAATTTGGGTTTACTCTTGGCGTCGAGATGCATTGGGAACGGCAAATAATCAACACGCAAAAGTTATAAACAACAAAAATATAATATTTAACTTTATACCGTCATCGCAACATGTCAAAACAAGAATCACTCAAGCGTACACCTTTTTCGATAAGACCACTCGTGTCACAAGGATCTGCAAGAATGAAGAACTTGACAGCGAGATCTAAAATAATTATGCATGTCTTAAAAGACATTTTCCGGGAGTGGATCAACACCTAAATGAAGATAAGATATCGAAGAAGTGTGATTTCTCAAAGCGTTGGTGTACCCGCTGGAAGTAGATGAACCGGGATTGAACTTCCCTGCTTCAACTCTTGCGTGTTCTTTCATCTCTGGTAAATCAATCATCCTGCCAGAAAATCCCTAAATTTATCACAATGTGCAAAAAACAACCAGCACGTCTGTACCTGATAATGCAGGCCATCTCAAACTGACATGGCATGATTCTGTACCTAATTCTCCCGACCGTTTTTCGCTTTGCGGTTCGAAGAGCCAAAAATACGAATCACATTTCAGTTGTCCAATGCACAACGGACACTGAGGGTGCTCCTAAAACACCAAAATGAACAAAAAATATGGCTTCTCGAATGCAACTTGGACGAAATGATTTTTTCAACACCTTTTAATGCGAACAACTGACTAAAGAGAAAGGTTTCGTCGGCAATTTATGGCCCGCCTATTCTCGCGAACTCCATTCTCGTATAGGCCTACGTATAGCTTTTGGTTGGAATTTTAATACGTAATTTATACTCCCAGCCATAATTATGAGGAAAGGATTGATGGAATTTATGTTCTCTTGCATGCTGTTCCCCATTTTTGTCTGTTATCTCACAAACATTTTTCATTCTTTTTACTCTTCACCGCATTAGAAATCAAAGCGCCAAATTGCAACAAAGCTTACCAGATGCATCATATTTTGACCTCGCTTCTAAAAAGGGTAGGAATCATTCATTTCTACATCATGCATGAAGTTTTTGGAATCATTCATTTCTACATCATGCATGAAGTTTTTGGAATCATTCATTTCTACATCATGCATGAAGTTTTTGGAATCATTCATTTCTACATCATGCATGAAGTTTTTGGAATCATTCATTTCTACATCATGCATGAAGTTTTTGGAATCATTCATTTCTACATCATGCATGAAGTTTTCGGAATCATTCATTTCTACATCATGCATGAAGTTTTTGGAATCATTCATTTCTACATCATGCATGAAGTTTTCGGAATCATTCATTTCTACATCATGCATGAAGTTTTTGGAATCATTCATTTCTACATCATGCATGAAGTTTTTGGAATCATTCATTTCTACATCATGCATGAAGTTTTTGGAATCATTCATTTCTACATCATGCATGAAGTTTTTGGAATCATTCATTTCTACATCATGCATGAAGTTTTTGTTAAACTCTGAACAGTCGCAATTTTTGGTAATTCCGTCGCCACTATACCAATAGAAACCGGAACATTTCCCTGGGTGTCATTTACGAGAATCAATGGTTCAATGAAATCTCGCAGAATCAATCACCGGAGAAAAATCTCGCAGAATCAATGGCAGCGTGCGTTTTAAAACCTCATTATATTCGAGAATGCGTGAAACTTAATCAACCCCTGCTGAAACTAGATGGTCCCCGTATGCCAGACATTTGAAATTTCTCCATATGTGCGAGCAATCACGACGGGGTCTGTATAATTCCCGGTTGAATTAATCAAACAAGAAAATTAATAGAACAACAAAACAGTCGAGTACGATTTCCAACACGGCTTTCGAAAAATAACAGAAAAATAACATCTAGCACGACACTACAATTAACAACGAATTGGAAACCCTTTACGACATGTTAGAACAAAAAATATAGAGTACATTCGACTTACGATTATCACAAAGCACTGCCGCCATAGCAAAAAAACATTCGGAAGTAATATTTTTAACAGCAGAGGGTACACCGTAGGTTTAGGTTAAGCAAGTAACTGTTTAATTGAGCCTCTATCAGGTGAGAAGTGCTCTGGAATAGCGTCAATCCGAGGTTTCAGATATTGTTTTTAGCATTGAAGTCAATGGAGAAAATTATATCCGCAACCTCGGATTACGCTATTCCAGAACACTTCTCCCCGGAGTTGGTGCGGGGAAAAGCAACTCGCAACGAAGAGCGGGTTGCAATCCATTCAGGAATATTCCTTTCACAGCTTCCCAGAAAAGCCTGTGTTGATCTCAATTTTAAGTCACCACCTGCGCATTGCGGGTGGTGACTTGAAAGTCGACTAAAAATCGTTTCATCAGTCTCCATCCTTACGAACCCCCAGTTGCATTCTCTCTCATGTCAAATATTTGACATTCGGTGTCAAACATTCGGTGAAACACCACTTTCGGGATATGATTTACGTTTTGGTTTCCGTTTTTCTTAGTTAAAGCAAACCAAACCTGACCTAACTTTGCGTGAATAGCGGCGGAGGAATTTAGGCTCACATCCTTTCTTTAAAAAATTGCCACCGCTCAGATTTTAGCAAAAACTCCATGCTGCAGAAATTGAAGATCCTCTTTTGTAACCGAGGTCAAAATCTGACACATCTACTCCTCATTCCACTTGAAGATATGAGCCAAGAATGCTCCCAAGTGTGCTCAGAGTGAATTCAGAATTCTTTCAACAATGAAAACTCGGTCGGAAACTTCATTCTCGGCATAGAAATTAAAGTTTTTCTGTGTATTTAAATGGAAGAGTGTGAAGCATTCTCAGCTCATATCTTCAAGTGGAATGAGCTGTAGAACGCTTTGTTGATATCTGGCGCTTTAATTTCTACCGCCTGCATAAGAATAAAAAGAAAGAAAAAAGTTTCGGAGGCAACAAATGAGAAAAACACATGTTTCTATGGGTGCATTAATTCCACCGCCACTATACACAAATAGCTGCTGCATAGAATGTACAACAGAGGAACAGCCAATCCTCCGCCTCTTCAGTCGGGAGGTGATGGTCCTGACGGCATTTTAAGAATCATTGAACATGTGTTCTGTTGAGGCAAGAAAACACGCATACTTCTTTCGCAATGATTTTTTTCGTCATTTTCTGCAGTAATTTTCTGGGTCATTTTCGCCATTTTCTGCATTTTCGCAATGATTTTGCGTCATTTTCTGCAGCGCAAGTTGTGTCACACAACCCAGAAGAATTTGATCAAAACAGCAAAAATCAAACGCCAGCAAAATTCAAACAATTATAGTACAGATCAAGAATTAAAACCTGTTAAGGGCAGCACCTCGGCGAAGTGACCCTGCTTCGGTAATGACCTCTGATATCTCCGCCATTCAAGTCGCGTCATAGCAGTTTGATCGGGAGTCATCCGACCGATGGGATGCGACATTACATTTTAAACCTGCCCATTTTTTGTATTTGGTGTATTTTGTGCCCCTTGCAAAACTCCGTATCAAAAGCTTTCGAACATAGGAGTTCATTATTAACTCAGGCGCCATTTAGAATCAATGGCAGCAGGCGCCGCAAAACATGATGACACTCATGTGAGGCATGAAGTTGCACCAAGGCCTGTTGAAAATTGAAATTAGATGGCCCCTGTTTTAACCGCAGTGCTAATATCGCCTATGTTCGAGGACTTTTGATAAGCTCCGCATATTGTGTATTTTTAATTTTTTGAATCTAAATCTCAACCTGTATTGCAGCTTTTGACCTGCACCCACGCTCTAACAACGCAAGCTCTGAAAACTTAATTTTAGTGAGCAACTGGACCATCCAAGCCTTGCGACAATCGGTAATAAAATGCATGTTTTATACGCAATCTGCAAACAGGTTTCTGGCCATGTATTCAAAGGCTAAACTCAATCTTACTCAGAAAAGGATCTTTCTCAGAAACGAGTATTTCTCTGGAAAGGGAACACTATAAAATTCCTCCTGTGGATGCACTGCGGGGTACCTGAAATCTTTCCCTTGCGGGAAGATTACTTAAACCTCGCCTTGAGTTAGAGCAACTTCGACAGGACTCCTGATTCCGTCCAACAGTTATTTTTAGTCGTTGTTCTCTTTATCAGAGTCCAGCTCAATCGAGCTCTGCTATCACTACAATGTCGCAATGCTCAGGATGGCTTCCAGACATATAAATGCTTTTGGTCTCCTGTAACTGAAACAATACCGCAAATAGATCTGACCAAGCATCAAGCTGTCGGATCCCGAAATTTTAACCACCTTGTACTCGCCGGTCGTCCTGTCATCATCTGCTGGTACACATCAAGTGCGGCGCCCTCTGATTCCGGTCCAATCAGAACACGGCCCAGGATTTCGCGTCCAAGCAACCCGTCCTGTAAGACACACAGTTCAACCGACACTGTCTTTATGATGTCTTTCGTAACACTGAAGTTCAGAGCCTCGTTGAAGACTGGATTAACACAATTCTTCAGGATTCCTGTCTTCTTTCTTTTGATCTTTTTGCCTTGGTGAATTATGGCAACTCTGATATATGGATCTAAAAAGAACACCACAAAAATAAGATTGGCCTTTTGAACACCATACATTGTTTAATAAATTTAATTCCAACTTCCCAAAACCATCAGAGATTGGAATGGTCTTCCTCCAGTATCCCACTCGTTGCACGCAACACACCACGGAAATAAGATTGGTATTTGGAAACGAATCAATTGCACGAAATTTAATTCCTACTTTCTCAAAACCATCAGAGATTGGAACAGTCTTCCTCGTGTATCCCCACTCCGTTGCACGCGTGTGGCATTCTTGGGCGTCGCACATCATTCTTCTTAATTTAACCCTTTCATATAGCTTCATTTTGTGTGCTTATTGTTTCCCTATTTTAAATTTTCTTATTCAGAATTGTTTTAATTGTTCTGCCACCTCGGTACCTTTTGTGGCGGTGTTATGTTTCAAACATACAATAAAATTGCAGTTGATAAAAAAATGAAAGTGTGATAAAGTGTGCAAAAATTAGTATGTTATAGAAACCATAAGAATGTGCCAGAAGAGTGACTTGCCTTTCACAAGATGTCTGGCATTTTGTGAATGTCGAATTTGTCAGTTAAAAAAAATAATTGCTTGGAAACTTTTGCATTGAAAGATGAGAAATAAATTCTAATTTTCAAAATGGCATATTCATGCTTTCAATTGAAATATTTTGCTCTTTTGAGAATAAAAAAGATATGGCATAAATATATGGATATTTAAGACAATTATGATGGCGATAAGATGAAAATGACAATGAAAATATGGTCATTTTTAAATCAGTATTTTCCATTGAGGCTCTTCGAGGAAAACAATTTTTTAATTTGGCATACAGAGCGGCTTTTTTGATGTTTACCTGAACAAAATATGAGTTTAGCGATTTTGCAAAAAAAAATCCCCGTTCATAAAATTGGAAACGAAAAAATAATTTACGTGTACCATAAAATCCGAGGTATTTGGGAGTTAAGAATTTCAATGCAAAAGAAAATACTGCTTACCAATGCTTCCACGCGATGGATCCAGCGCTTTCAGATTCTTCGCCCTCAAAATCGAAACTGTCAAACGTTCTGCCGATCCCAAGTAAGACATTGACATTAGAATATCACCGAAATCCAACTATGGAAGAACGGAGAATAAGGTTTTGATGTTTGCGAAACTTGTATGTATCCGCGACAATGAATGAAAAACAAGGTGAAGATAATGGTGAAGATAATATTTGGATTTACTATATCTATGCCAGTGTGGCACAGTCTAATCGCACAAAGCCACAAGAAATCAAACAACTGCAAAGCTTTCGCTACCCCTCGAAAGCCAAATTCTCGCATTGAACCCAGTTGGCCGCCGATAAATTTTATGTCCATGGGATATGAGGCCGCTCAACTCCCAATATCTACAACTTTGTCACAAAACGGGAACTTCAGTGGATTTTGTCTTCAGATAAACGTGCTGGGTGTCAAATTGACGTTGCCACATAAAGGTTCGCAAAACTTGCGACAGTGTTGAAAAAACCTTTGCGTAGCATATAGAGATCCCGATTTTAATTTTTCACAAACCTCAAAATTCGATGAAACACGGTCTTGATAACAAATTTTCAAGTTAACAGTGGTCTTGAAATGGTTAAAAAATCTGTTACTCGTGTTCAGTCCGCCAGTTGTTCAGTGAGCTAGTTCATACAGAATCAACCAAAATCAGAAAAAATTTGCAGTAGATAGGGAAAATTTTAAAGGTCTGGTTAATTCAGGAGGCATCTAATTTCAACAGGACCTGATGCAACTTCACGGTGTATAGTGGCGGCGGAATTAATATACCCACACATGTGTTTTTCCCATTTAACTGCGGCCTCCGAAACTGTTTTTTCTTTCTTTTATTCTTATGCAGGCGGTAGAAATTAAAGCGCCAGATTTCATCAAAGCATTCTAGAGGTGACAGATTTTGTCCTCAGTTACAAAAGAGGATCTTTAATTTCTACAGTATAGAATTTTTGGCAAAATCTGAACGGTTGCAATTTTTACATGTATGAGTACATTAATTCCGCCGCCGCTATACACGAATGTCATGACATTTTGCGACGCATGTTACCATTGATTTTAAATGGCGCCTGAGATAGTGATGAACTCATGATCGAAGAATTTTGTTGAGGCGAGGCATGTTTTTTATTTGAAAGTTCCCAAACATCTCCAATCCTTTATTTTGCTTCATAATTTCCGTTAAGTTTTTGATTGCGAACATTAGCCAATCACAGTCATATGGGTAACTGTCCCAAAAATTCGTGAAAAATATCATTTGAAGTTCTTTTGGCCCCAGTTTTCGACAACAGCAAAGATCATATTCTGGCTCTCGTCTTCATCTCATCACGCCTAACTATTTTCATTCTTATGCAATTGACATTTTACAATGCGATGTGTGTTGCATAGCAGATTGTTTTCAAGAGCTTTTATCCGATTCCGTTGAAAGAACAAATCATGCGAAAAGGAATGAGAAAAATCCCAATGCGCCTAACTATTTTCATGCTTATGCAATTGGCTTTTTTTAATGCGATGTGTGTCGCATAGCAGATTGTTTTTAAGAGTTTTTATCCGATTCCGTTGAAAGAACAAATCATGCGAAAAGGAATGAGAAAAACCCCAATGCGCCTAACTATTTTCATGCTTATGCAATTGGCTTTTTTAATGCGATATGTGTCGCATAGCAGATTGTTTTCAAGAGCTTTTATCCGATTCCGTTGAAAGAACAAATCATGCGAAAAGGAATGAGAAAAATCCCAATGCGCCTAACTATTTTCATGCTTATGCAATTGGCTTTTTTAATGCGATATGTGTCGCATAGCAGATTGTTTTTAAGAGTTTTTATCCGATTCCGTTGAAAGAACAAATCATGCGAAAAGGAATGAGAAAAATCCCAATGCGCCTAACTATTTTCATGCTTATGCAATTGGCTTTTTTAATGCGATATGTGTCGCATAACAGATTGTTTTCAAGAGCTTTTATCCGATTCCGTTGAAAGAACAAATCATGCGAAAAGGAATGAGAAAAATCCCAATGCGCCTAACTATTTTCATGCTTATGCAATTGGCTTTTTTTAATGCGATGTGTGTCGCACAGCAGATTGTTTTCAGGAGCTTTTATCCGATTCCGTTGAAAGAACAAATCATGCGAAAAGGAATGAGAAAAATCCCAATGCGCCTAACTATTTTCATGCTTATGCAATTGACATTTTACAATGCGATGTGTGTTGCATAGCAGATTGTTTTCAGGAGTTTTTATCCGATTCCGTTGAAAGAACAAATCATGCGAAAAGGAATGAGAAAAATCCCAATGCGCCTAACTTTTCATGTTTCTGCAATTGGCATTTTTCAGTGCGATGTGTGTCCCATAGCAGTTTGTTTTCAGGAGTTTTTATCTGATTCCTTTGGAAGAACAAATCATGCGAAAAGGATTGGGAAAAATTAAACCCAACACGCCCAACTATTTTCATCCTTATGCAATTGACATTTTACAATGCGATGTGTGTTGCATGGCAGATTGTTTTCAGGAGTTTTTATCCGATTCCTTTGGAAGAACAAATCATGCGAAAAGGATTGGGAAAAATAATTAAACCCAACACGTCCAACTATTTTCATGCTTATGCAATTGGCATTTTTCAGTGCGATGTGTGTCGCATAGCAGATTGTTTTCAGGAGCTTTTATCCGATTCCGTTGAAAGAACAAATCATGCGAAAAGGAATGAGAAAAATCCCAATGCGCCTAACTATTTTCATGCTTATGCAATTGGCTTTTTTTAATGCGATGTGTGTCGCATAGCAGATTGTTTTCAAGAGCTTTTATCCGATTCCGTTGAAAGAACAACTCATGCGAAAAGGGATGAGAAAAATCCCAATGCGCCTAACTATTTTCATGCTTATGCAATTGGCTTTTTTTAATGCGATGTGTGTCGCATAGCAGATTGTTTTCAAGAGCTTTTATCCGATACCGTTGAAAGAACAAATCATGCGAAAAGGAATGAGAAAAATCCCAATGCGCCTAACTATTTTCATGCTTATGCAATTGGCATTTTTCAGTGCGATGTGTGTCGCATAGTAGATTGTTTTCAGGAGCTTTTATCCGATTCCGTTGAAAGAACAAATCATGCGAAAAGGAATGAGAAAAATCCCAATGCGCCTAACTATTTTCATGCTTATGCAATTGGCATTTTTCAGTGCGATGTGTGTCGCATAGTAGATTGTTTTCAGGAGCTTTTATCCGATTCCGTTGAAAGAACAAAATATGCGAAAAGGAATGAGAAAAATCCCAAATGCGCCTAACTATTTTCATGCTTATGCAATTGGCATTTTTCAGTGCGATGTGTGTTGCATAGCAGTTTGTTTTCAGGAGTTATTTTATCTGATTCCTCTTTGGTGGAACAAATCATGCGAAAAGGATTGAGAAAAATTAAACTCAATACGCCTAACTATTTTCATGCTTATGCAATTGGCATTTTTCAGTTCGATGTGTGTCGCATAGCAGTTTGTTTTCAGGTGTTTTTATCTGAATCCTTTGGAAGAACAAATCATGCGAAAAGGATTGGGAAAAATTAAACCCAATACGCCTAACTATTTTCAAGCTCATGCAATTGGCATTTCTCAGCGCGATGTGTGATGCATGGAAGTTTGTTTCCAGGAGCTTTTATCCGGTTCCTTTTTGGTGGAACAAATCACGCGTAAAGGAATGAGAAATACGTTCGCATATTCATCTCAATGCACCTGACTATTTTCATGCTTATGCAATTAGTTTTTTCCATGCGATGTGCGTGGCATAGTAGATTGTTTTCAGGAGTTGTTATCCGATTCCGTTGAAAGAACAAATCATGTAGATTGTGTTTTGGAGCTTTTTTCTGCTTCCTCTTGAAGAAAAGAAGTGTTATCAGAAGCGCAAAAGTTTCGGCGGTTTCAGAGTTTTGTATCTGCTAGAGGAGATCTCTAATCGGATTTATTCTGGGGCATTCAACACATTTTAGATGTAAAATTTTGAGAGTGGTCCTGCCGTTAATGACTAATAATTGAAAGTTCCTAAACCATGCTCTTGGTGAGGTGTCACGCGATAGTTCAGCAATATCGAATCACAGCATTAAGCACTCAAAAAACTGGTTTCAGGAATAAGTTGACAGCAATCAAATTGGTGATCGTAGGTACCACATCATCGGAGATCGTGGGCCAAATTGTTTCGTTAAGCATTTTATCGTACCTGGGCATCGGCGCCAGCAATGCTGAGTTGTCTCCACAAGGTCGCTTTTTGGGTGAGGTCCAGTGTAGCCAAGTGGATCTGAACGCTGCCGAGTGACGGATGACGGTTTGAAATTGTATCGCAATCGAAGATCTGTATTTCGAGAATCTTTTTCACAATGCTCGTTGGAGACGCCTCGAAGATGAAGTCTTCGTCGAATACTGTAATTATCAAAACCAATAATATACTAAGCTTAATTTGGAATTTCACATTCGAGTTTACGGTAAAAAGGTACATTTGTGTGGATTTGTGTTTCGTCTTTTCTTTTCTGCCTTCCAAGTGTTTGCAATTTCCTCCACTTCCGTTTTCTCAACGCCATTGCATTGAGATCTACCCATGCTGAGACCCGAATAACGAAGATCTCTGTGTTTTGAATTTCCAGATGTTAATTGGGCAAAACAAAAAGTCCTTCTAATCAGAAAAGGCGTCACCGAATCAATGATTCTCCGGCGCCTACAATGTAGAGACCTCGGCGGGGAGAATCGACTGAAAGCCTCCGAACCACAGGGTGTCCACATACGGCTGGAGCCTACAGTCTGGAATCGATACTCTATAAGCAGGGGTTTGTGATTTTATTCCCGTAAAAAGTGAATCATAAAAAGTGAACAATAAAAGTGAACCATAAAAGTGAACCATAAAAAGTTTATTGCCAAACTAAGTGAACGTCACAAATGTATGGCAACCGAGACCAGGATCAAACCACTGACCTGGATCCTGTGTCCTGTTGTGAACACGGGTTTGCCAACTGTTCAAGGTGTCTGGGAGAAGGGTTAGTCTTGCGTAAGGGTGACAATTTGATCCATTCGGTCTCAGATGTAGATCCACAGCCTGTTGGAATAAATGGTAAAATGCCGAGAATGAACAAAGAATCAACTCGAGAATAACGCGATGTTGATGCAGGAGGGGTGTCGGCTCAGGTCAGATGAGAACACCTATGGGGACACAAAAAGTTGTGATTTAAGAAGATGGAACAAAAATGTGGTCGCATCAAAAGAGATGTTATGGAAAAGAGACCTTGCATCCGAATGTGCAGAGCTCATGAAATCACCAGTTTCTCCCCAAAACTCATTTTTTTTTTTGTTATTGATTTTTCCATTTTTTTTTCAATTTTTCTTTATTTTTTATTTTTTCGTTGTTTTTATTTTCTTGCAAAACTTTCAAAACTCTCAACATTAACAGTGAACAAAAAATCACGAGAAGTAATTTTCGAAGACCGCAGATAATGATTATGGATCCACAAATTTCCACAAGAAGGATTAATAGTTTTAGTTCTTCAACCTGTCAATCAACCAAGAGACTGTTGAAAACCAAATAATGGACCAAGAAAAGAATTGTCTCGCCTCCACCCCGCATGGACAAAGGCTCCTCTGCCTACTTGTGTTCCACAGATTCGGGTTTCTTCGTCTTGCAGTTCCTAGCGTCATTTCGCTTAATTGTACAGATGCAGTATTACGAGCCTTATTCAACCCAGAATCGGGTCAATGGGCCATTTCTCGATCATATAAATTCCAGCGGGCTCCATTATGGCCCATCAGCATCGACAAAGAAAATTCAAAATTGCGCCATGGGCCATTGAGACCTATTTTCAACGCTGTCAGTTTCTCTAACCAAACGAAAATTAGCAAACTTTTTCGGCATTGAAATAAATCGCTCTCACAGAAGCAACACAAATAGAACTGCGAATGCTGCAAATCTGTCTTCAGAAAACGGAAACGGCTCTTGTCGAAATATTTTTCTTTTTCGAGGGAATTCTAATAGCCCAGTCCCTGTGTGTGTGTGAGGTTGCAATGTATCACAGACATGGGCCTCATTTAGGCCTACTTAGGATTGTGGCGTGAGAAAATACTCTAAACTTAGATTGAATCTAGCGCAACACAGTGCATCCCTTTATTTCTCAATGCACATCAACATTGTCGCATTCATTTAATATCTTAAAAGCTTTTTCTTTCCCATGCACTGCGCGAATAAATATTTTAGATAATGCACGTCTTCCAAGAGTGTCAAATGCACTTCTTTACGCGATAGCCTAAATTTTTCTCTCTGGTTTCCCGTAGAGACTTGAGAAAATCGCCTTTCCCATCAGCCAAATTATGCCCTGAGAGTGGAAGCTAGGGCTTAAAGGTACACTTAAGGGCACTTATTTCAATGCATGAGTCTGACGGTTAAAATTTGTGCATGTGGATCATAATTCAGCTTGACACTTTTCGGTACACTTAAGGTACACTTGAGCAAGGTACACTTTAGCAAGCACAAACTTCAATGAGTCAGATGGTTAAAATTTGAGCATGTGGCTCATAATTCAGCTTGACACTTATAGGAACTTAAGGTATACACTTAAGCAAGAAGCAAGCACTTACTTCAATGAGTCTGACGGTTAAAATTTGAGCATGTGGATCATAATTCAGCTTGACAGTTATAGGTACTTAAGGTACACTTAAATACACTTAAATAAGTTACACTTAAGCAAGCACTTACTTCAATGAGTCTGACGGTTAAAATTTGAGCATGTGGATCATAATTCAGCTTGACACTTATAGGTACTTAAGGTACACTTAAATACACTTAAATAAGTTACACTTAAGCAAGCACTTACTTCAATGAGCCTGACGGTTAAAATTTGAGCATGTGGATCATAATTCAGCTTGACACTTATTGATCCGCTCGGTTCAGCCAAAGTCTTTCCTTCGCCGCTGATGCGACGTAACAAACTGCCGTCCCTTGAATCGTCGGTGCTGACTCCCGCAGCCGCTGCGCCTTCACTCTGGACACACCCTGTGCCCGCTGTTGAGCCTGACGTTCCTGGTGCCGAGCTGGATTCTCGAGCAACGCCAGATCCATCCTGCTTCTTGGGAGGATAAAGGAGGAATGGAACTTAATTGGAAGAACAAAATACTTTTTCGCAATATTTTTCGCAGTAATTTCGCTTGGAAATTATAATCCGACGCACACAAAATGCGCCTTGAAATGGAGAAGAGATTTTGACTTAATCTGGTCGTCGGTGACGGTTTAGGGCGGCCATACACTTGGGGTTCATCCGATTTGACAACGAAGCGGTTGGCTTTAAATTTGTTCCACAATGCATATTTTTGTCTCACAATATTTGTGCATAGGAATGGTGTCTTAAAAGAAAATAAAAAACAAACGAGTATCACTTTTCCGTTTCCGCAAAATGTTTTCCTTTTTTCTCAAATCGCTCGGAAATTCAATACACAAATAAATCTCAAAATGAGCTCTTTTCTTGTAATTTTTTTCTGTTTCATTCACACAATGAGCACCCTTTACAAAAACGCGCCAAAAAGGTCAGACTAGGAGGTTTGTAGGTTAGATGGGTTATACAGGGTGAGTCACCTCGAATTTAGGGTTTTTTCGATCGCAATTTCCGCGAAAACGGTGATATCTCCATAACCACCCCTTGCACCCCTTCAGACACCCCAAATGTGGCTTCACCGAATCGCAAGAAGACTGAGGTCTCAGGCCCCATCATCAGAGACACGAAGAACGCATGCCTGCTGAAAAAACGCCCCTCCAACCTCTCTACCCCTTCCCGCAGAAAACCACCCCGAAAACGGAAGCCAAGGGATGGATTTGAGTCGGATCACTTCTGGTGCCTTCAGATCAAGGAAATGAACAACTTTGTAATTAAAACCATGGACCTCCGAAGCACAGTTCCGGAGATAATGCGCAGCATAGAAAACAACGCTAACTACCCTTCCCCAAAAAGGGTGTCGGGGTGTCAATTTGGGAGAACCCAATGGAACCAAACGAAGCGCAAAAGAACCAGGCTCCAAAACCTCCATTGCGCCACAATTGTAGATGCAGCCGTTTTCGCGGAAACTGCGATAAAAAAAACCAACATTCGAGGTGACTCACCCTGTATTTATTTATTTATTTATTTATTTATTTATTTATTTATTTATTTATTTATTTCAGCAAAAAGACAGCAACAAGGAATTGGTCGCTGTTAAAACATGCATGCAACGAGGCAGTTTGTCAAATTAATAAATAATCGACGAATAAAATAAAAGAAAAACGAAGTAAAAAGATGCAAAATTGAATAAAAGGATGTCAAACACATGAAAACTCATCAAGATCGTCAGTAAAAAATTGAAGAGAAAACAGAAACTGGTGCGACAGGTCTGGAGAGCGAAAGACGTAGTCAAGAAAACCTTACCCCAAGCTTTACAGCTGTAGTTGAGATGATAGGGGATTCACGAGGTAGGCTGTTCCAGTACGAAATAACCTGGGGAAAGTATGAATTTTTGTAAGTATTACGCCTGGCAAGGGGGATATAAAAACCTAACCCGTTGTCAGTCCGCCTCTGAACAGCTTTGAGAGAGTAACAAGAAGGCAAGGAGAAATCTACATTTCCAACCAAAATGTCTTGAAACAGACTAAGGCAGTGAGCACGACGCCTACTGGCCAGGGTAGGGAGTTCAAGACGCGAGAGAAGAGCAGAGACACTGGCAAAGCGGTCATAAGTGCACGTAATAACTCTAGCGGCCCGACGTTGAACACCTTCTATTGCCTGAATGTCAGATACTTTAGATGGGTTCCACACTGCAGAAGCGTACTCAAGGATTGGTAGAACCATTGACACATAGGCGCGCTTTTTTTGGTCAACCGTTGCACTGGAAAGGTTGCGCATAATATAACCAACGGTCGAAGAAGCCTTTTTTACCATCTCGTTTACATGTGTTGTCCAACTAAGATCACTTGAGAACGTGACCCCGAGATATTTAAAATGGTTAACAAATTCGAGAGGTGTGTTTACCAACTGAGTAAGGAAACTGGATAGCATGGCTTCCAAAGGGAAGGACTTTGGACTTGCTGACATTTATTTTCATTTCCCACCTGTCGCACCAATTACAAATAAGAGCAAGATCCGACGCCAGCCAAGTACAGTCGTTTTGATCACGGACAAATCGGTATATCACGACGTCATCAGCAAACATGCGAATTTAGCTGGCGATGTTTTCAGAAATGTCGTTAATGTAAATCAGAAAAAGTAGGGGACCTATGACACTGCCTTGCGGAACACCAGAGGTAACAGGTACAGTCGTTGAATTTGCATCGTGGAGTCTAACTTGCTGTGATCTATCTGTTATGAAGGATTTAATAAGATTGATTACGGGGCGTGGCAATCCAATATTTTCAAGCTTAACAAAAAGTTTGGCATGGGGCACTAGGTCAAAAGCTTTAGTCAAATCCAAAAAAATTGCATGAATGGGGATTCCATTATCAAGTGATTGGGCTATATCATCAGCGAAAAGCACAAGTTGTGACTCGCAGGAGCGTTTACGCCTAAAGCCAAATTGATTTGGGTGAAAAAAATTCATGCTCTCTAAGTAGGCTGTGATATAATTGCAAAGAATGCGTTCAAAAAGTTTTGAGAAAATGCAAGTCAGAGAGATTGGACGGTAGTGCTCAGGCCGATTTCCCGGTACACCTTTCTTGCGAAGGGGGATAACAGTTGCGTTTTTCCAGTCGTTAGGTATCACACCTGTCCTGTAAATCAAGTTAAAAAAGCAGCCAAGGGAGAACACAAAGAGTGAGCAAGTTCCTTAATCAGCCTACCGGGTATGCCATCAGGACCAGGGGGCTTTTTTGATTTTACGCGCCGAAGAAGTTTCAATAGCCCACCGGGATGAAAATGAAGAGGGGTTATGCCCTCTGGATTATTTTCCACTAGGCTGGCGTTATAAATATTGACAACTGTAGCAGAATGCGGAGAAAAGACAGATGCAAAATACGTGTTAAGAACGGTTGCTTTTTCCAGTGGCTCAGTCACGACAATGTTATTTGTGGGGTTTGTTAGAGATGGAATTCCAGTCTCCTTGCGCATTGACTTGAGATAACTCCAAAATTTACGCGAATGATCACTTGTAATGGCATTGGTAATAAATTTTTCGAACAAGGTTGCATTTAATTCCGCACAGGATTGCCTATATTTGAGGTAAGCTGCCTGGTGCTGGGGAAGTCCACTCCTCTTAAGCATCAAGTGTGCTTTTCTTTTTTTCTGAAACAGTTTATCAAGTTTGCGATTTACCCATGGGTAAAGACGATTCACTTTTACCTTCCTGGTAGGCATAGCGTTAAGACAACCAAGCAACGTTCCTTTAATGGTGTGCCCACTTCATTAACACAACGGCAGGAAATTAATCGTTCGGAAAAGAGGGGGTTTCGCTGAAGCGATATATTTAGCTTTCCCAGTTTGCCTTGGAATAGTCAATACACTGAAAACTGCTCCGGTATTTTCTTAAGGCTGAAGTGAGTTGGAATGATAGGACTACACCCTCATGATCAGATATGCCAGGAACTACAGATACAACGGGAGAAGGAAAATCAAAATTAAGCAACACCAAATCCAGAAGGTTGGCTGTTTTGCCATATATGCGGGTTGGATCACCAACTATTTGTTTCAACGAAAAAAAAGCCCATAATATCTTTCACAAACTTGTCATTCGGGGAAAGTTGGCCCTGGGAGTTGGATTTGAACAAACCCGGGCAGTTAAAATCGCCACAGATTACGAGCTTAGAATGAGGTTTTGCATGAAAATTGATTGACTCGGACAAATCAGACAAAATAGAATGGTGTCACTGATATTAGGCGGGAGGTACACACATGACAACAAAAGCTTGGCATATTTTGCATTTTAAGGGTGCACCAAATAATTTCAGCATCGCTATTTTCACTTATACCAGATTCGGCAGGGAAGCTATCAAGGTCATTTCGGACGGCAATTATAACACCGCCTCCGCGCTTTACCCTTCTGTCCTTCCGATATATGGTATAATTTGCCGGCAGAACTTCCGAATTGGACACCCCATCATAAAGCCACGTTTCAGTCAGAAAGACAACACTCAAATTATGCTGCTGGCAAAATCCTAACAGTTCCGTACGTTTTCCAAGTGTCAAAATTGAGCGGCAGTTGACCATTCCAAAATTAATCCCTGAAATTGAAGTTCCGACGGCACAAGCACTTGAGGCTGGATGAGGAGGAGAGCTTGAAGGAGGAGCAACAGGGATGGAGTTATGGGAGAGATTAAGTGGGGAGTAAAGAGACGGTGCAGAATGAGGGTGAGAAGGTGGAAAGAGAGGAGGAGGATGACAATGGATAGAGGAACAGAGGAGAAACTGAGAAGGGAATAGCTGGGAATTAGGATGACAAGCAGGCTGAAACGAGCAGGGAGAAGAAACGGAGGGCTGATGAGATACAACATGCATGAAAAGGTAGAATAAACGGCGGGGGGCATAGGAAGAGGAAATAAAGAGTTGGAAGGGGGAAGAAGAGGAGAGGGAGTTAGAGGGAAGGGAGGATGAGAGGACGAAGGGAAAAGAGATGGAGAATATGAGTGGGTGGGATGATGTGAAGTGCCACTGGACTTAAACCTTTCAGGGAAAACCCGCGGCAAAATTATCGCTAATTGTGCATTGACAACCAACGAGAGAAATAATGTTGGTCCTAAGAGAATGGCAACAAAGAATTTTCGTTCGTTACACGAAAAACGCAAGATGACAACAAATGTGTCATCAAGCTTCCAGACTGAGAGAAAAGAAAGAAGGCCTGAACTGAAATGAAGTTTGAAATTGCGCAGACAGAAACTGATTTGATCTAAGAAAAGAATATCTTTAGCACAAAAAATCCCTTTAGGATTTTTTAGCAGTAGAATTGAAAAATTAGTTTCAAAGCACCCTGTAAAAACGGAGTGATTTTTAAATATTGAAGATAAAACGGACTCTGGGCTGTCAAATAACATAAAAAAAGTTTCAAACGATGAAAAAACGAAAAATAGGATCAAGCGTAAAATTGCAGGAGAAAAATTGCAGTACGACGAAATTTCATGATTTTGATGATTAAAAACCGATACGAGCGGCAAGTAAGGCGACTGCACACAGGACGGAGTTAAACGGCGGCACGATGCCGAAACCAAGGCACATTTTTTGGCATGCCAACACCGGCACGATCATTGCTGTTTGCAACGGCAGCAAACGTTGGAACTGGCACGGTTTGAAATGCCGGAAGCCTGTTGGCTCCATCTCGAGAAGGATTGGCGACACTAATATTCGAACGACCAGCGAACATATTTGGCATCGAAGAGCAAAGCGGGGTGGCAACGCTGCCAATCATTTTGGCGAAGCACGACACTCCCATTGCACTGAGGTGAACACCATCACGACCGATAAATGCATCGGAGAACCCGTAATTAAGATCGATAAATCGGGCTCCACTACACACGCACAGCTCCTCAATCAATCGATTTGTGTTGAAGATCAAATCTGCGGGTAAATCTCTTCTCAAAATGATGCCGGAAACAATAATTTCAGCATCTGGCTTCTTGCGCAGAATGTTGCAGATCAAGCCTGAAACACTTGAAGCAATTTTTTGCGGCGGTGTGCGTTTTGCGAGATCGTTTGTTCCAGCGTGGATGAGAATCCGACGTGATTTGCTGTCAGGCCAGTATAGCTGAGATCAGGTGATACAAAGAAGAAAAATCAACAAAAGAAAACAAGATTAACCAATAACCTAAACCTAACCTATCCTGAACCTAGCTAACCAAAGCTAACCCTACCACAATGAATTCTGCATTCCATCCTGATCGTTGGTTCTGGTGTATTTCTTGGGTGCTCGAGAAATGGTTTCCAGTAAATGGCGCCGAAAAAATTGACCAATTTGAAGAAAAAAAATGAAAAACATTTTTTGTGAAGTGGTGGATGCGATGGCGCCGAATCCGTGATGAGATGGGAAGATGCGGTGGATGCGGTGGTAGACATATCTTTGGAGCTGTTACCTCACCCCCTGCCTAATTAGGGCTGGGCAGAGCACGACCCTATCGCAGTCTTATTCATCGGGGCCGCTTACGTAAAAGTTTTGGAACCCAAGAACGCATTTCAACACCGCCAAATGCGATTCTGCATAGTCAACTACAAAGATTCAGGATATCCACCCTGTAGTTTTCAAATAATTCCCATTTTACATATTGCGCGGGGATTTCGCATGTCATTCAAAGCGCCGTATAATCGTAACATCCAGAAAAGACAGACACCTTTCTTAATACCCGGCATTGTAAATTGTCTGAACTCACTCTAGCAGTCTAGCAGACAAGGAGGCTTGAATAATTGAAATGCAAATTGGATTGGACGGGAAATCATCTGAGAAACATACGAGCAGAAGCCGGGTAAACGAATTTTCAAATTGATTTAGGCATTCATGAGGAAAACAAAGGACACGCATCACAGCAATCAACCTACGCATACATTAAAGTGGGAACAGTGATGCCATGTGCTTTTGCGATAACAATGAAACTTGTCTGATGAGCTCTTTTCCTGAGATGATTTCCTATCAAACCCCTTTGTCTCACCCCTTTAACATCTCGGGCCATAGGACAACAGACGTGTAGGCGCAAAGTTCAAAGCAATAACCACATACGGCCGCAGTTCAGCGGTAAACTGGATGTTTATATTTCCTTCCGAAAATGTTATTTCTACGTCACTGGAGAAATCAATTACCACAAACGGCAATTACTTCAGCGCTTTCAGATCAAAGCGAATAAGGAGTTGCTTAGGCCTAGTCTCAATCGCAAAACCAATTAACACCGTCTCTGTTTAAAATTCCGACGAATGCACTGACCTGCCAATACTTTCTAACCCCCATCCCTGCATCACTCGTATTCTACCCATCTCGCTTTGGTTTAATGCAAATCCCTTTCTGTTTTGTTCCATTCCATAATCCCCGCAATAATGCGTGAGACAGCTGGTTTGTGCCGAGAAATTACATCCAAAAGCACACGAGACTATAAGTAATTGGCGGTTGTTGAAACGTGAAATTATTCGAAAAACTCGGCTCCGCAGAAAACAAAGTTTTCATTTTACCTGCAGCTGCAACCTGGGCCTTTTTGTGGGGCTCAGGTACCTACCTTTTATTTTTTTGAAGGGCATGTCAAATGCCATCCCGGAGAAAATGCTTAAGTTGCAACAATTAAGTGGTATTTAATAGTGTGGCAACAATAAGAGGTATTGTTGCCACTTATTGCCACGTTTGCCACAATGAGTGGCAACTAAGAAACCAAAAAAAACTTAGCACACGTATCAAGTAACTATGTAAGTACGCGTAACTGCGTAAAAAGTAACTACGTAACTTGGCAACTTAGCAATTCAGCTAAGTTTACTTAGCTAAGTGACTCAGCAAACAAGTGGTATTGTCACTTGTTGTAAGTGGGTACGTGTACCTACAGTCACAGAAACAAAAATGACTCCCATGTATAGTGGCGGCGGAAAAAGATCACCCATACATGTGAAAAATTTCCATTCTTGAGATTTTAGCAAAAACTCCATGCTGTAGAAATAAAAAGATCCTCTTTCATCACTAATGTCAAAATCTGACACCTCTAGAAAGTTCCGTTGCAATTTGGCGCTTTAATTTCTACCAAAAAGAAAGAAAAAAAAGTTTCGGAGGCAACAATCAAATGGGAAAAACACATGTATGAGTAATCTTTTTCCGCCGTCACTATACAACGCAAGTACCTACGTTGGGTCATGATCCAACGTAGGTACTTGCGTTGTCCAATGTTCTCAACTGGTACCTATCGTAATTCAGAAATTCAGAAAAAATGCGGTTCAGATGAAATTCGTGATTTCTAACTTTCCTCAACCAGCAGAAATAATTTTTAATTCTGCATCCATTTAATCGCACTGACAAGACAACGCGATAGCAATAGCTTCCATGAAAAATTATTTTTTCGAAGGTTTGTAAACATGGAAACAATGACAGATCGTATAACAATGACTTAAAGGTCAAGGTAAATATAAAGGAGATATGGCGGACTCGATTTTGAGCTCAGTCGGATGACGTCGCTGTGACACAAGGCACAAGATTGGCGAGATGGCGCGCATGCAAAAGCAGATAAGGTAATCCACAAAATGTTAAATATCTCTTGAATCAGATGACAGATTTTGATGAAACCTTTCATGCTACAAAGCAGAAGAATAAGCGATTTCAAATATGTGCAATGATCCCAAAACTTTCCACCTGTAAAATCCAGAAATTGCGTGTTTTGTGAAAGTGCAGAAATAAAGATTTTCCAAACTTTCGGGACCCTCACACATATTTCAAAGATTGTGCGATTTTTTCCGTGGTAACATGGTTTCGACCTGTGGAAGAGTTGTAAAGGAAACTTTCAGCTTTCCAAAAACACCAAAATCATTGCATTCGACCATCATTTGACTAATTTATCGACTGCGAGAACGCGACACGAAGCATTATTTGGTTTTCCGAAGCAAGAACACGCTTCAAAACGCGATGATGATTCGTGTCGCGTTCTCAGTCGATAAAATAGCCAAATGATGGTCAAATGTAATGATGTTGGTGTTTTTGGAAAGCTGAAAGCTTTCTCTACAACCCTTCTACAGGTCGAAACTATGTTACCACGGAACAAATCGCACAATCCTTGAAAATATGTGTGAGGGTCCCGAAATTTTGTTATATCTTTGTTTCTGCACTTTCACAAAACACGCAATTTCTGGAATTTACATGTGGAAAGTTTTGGGATCATTGCACATATTTGAAATCGTTTATTCTTCTGATTTGTAGCACAAAAGGCTTCATCAAAATCCGTTATCTGGTTCAAGAGATATTTAACATTTTGTGGATGGCCTTTTCTGTTTTTGCATGCGCGCTGTCATGCGCTGTCATTCCTGTGTCTTGTGTCACAGTGACGTCATCGGACCGAGCTAAAAATCGAGACCGACATACCTCCTTTATATTTACCTTGCTTAAAGGTTAATGAAAACAATGACTGATCGTCATGTATTCGTATAGCAATGATCGTATTATCACGGAACAAACCAGAGGAAGAGGCAAAAATTCAAGGCTCTTCGGATACAAAACAAAGAGACAAAAAATTTAAAAAATGCGAAATGTATCTTAACCTCAGAATAGAGTGATGTATCAATCTTCGTGTGATCGAGCCGACTGTTCATGGATGTCAATCGAGGCCTCGGAGAGCTATGCGGTACATTGCTCTGCTGTACTTGTGCTGGCAATCCACTTGCAATTTGAGTCACTACCGGTGTGCCGGTAGCGCCGGCCACAAATGGTGCAGTGGTGCCGCTGGAACAAGCTAATGGTGCAGGTGGTCCTGTCAGCTGTTGAAGTGTAATTGGAGGAAGCTTTATGCTTCCAGGTGGCGTCAGACTGGCGGAACTTGTCGTGCAGATACTGGCATTATCTATAAATCAGATCAAAAGATTATGAAGATCGTTATTAATTTTCACAGTCGATTGACTTCCAGAACACATCTGGAGTTAATTATAGACTCAATTGCCATTTTGAATTTTGCTAATTTCCATCTTTGAATTTTGCTTGGCTTTTGACATTTCTCCAATATTCGATTCGCATCGGCGGATCCCTCTATACAGCGTGTTCAAAAATTGACATAACAGATTTCCTTGTTCCACAAACGCTGCGTTCTTGCAATTTCTTTAGCTTGGATGGGATTTATTTCTCATCGGCACATTCTTCACATTCCCTGTCCGCCAGTATCCTCTCATCAAATCACAAACACCAACATGAGGTTGGTTGTTTCGCAGCGCCGGCACCTGATAAAAAAAAATATCCGCTGATCGTCAATACTGATTGTGTTATTATCTCCTAGAGTCAGCATTAATTTGTTCCCACTCTGTGTTTCTGTGCGCAGAGTGGGAACCTAGTGGGATTACCTAATACTGATTGATGAAAGTATTGATTAATGGAAACACCATTTTTGTGGTAAACTAGTCAAAAAGGTGTCCAATGACCTGTTTAGCAAAAGAAATCATCGAGAAAAAAATAAAGAAACCACATGAACACAGCCCTTGCAGGTCTGTAAAGTTCCTTTCTGAACACCCTATCTGAAGCTGGACAATTATTAAGTCAAGCAATTTTGAAATCCATTCCATTCAATGGTCAAGTGTAAAGTGTAAAATTTTTCACTACAAGTTCGCTTCTGTTGCCAAGAACTTTTCACGGGATATTAAACGGATTACCCAGCACGATTCTCATGATCTCTGCTTCTCAATTCACTTTTACGAACACCCGACACATTCGCCTTTGATTCCAAATTTGCTCTTCCACTCGACATTTTTGGAACATAGGCCTATGTCGCCCTTTGCTTTTGGAAATCCGGTCAGCTTTCAGAAAAAGCTGCAAGCCCAATCGTATCTGTCTCAACATTTGACCAACTTTGATTTGACCAAACTCTACACACACTCAAGCGGATTTCCTGATATCATTTTGTTGCGTTAACGGACTATTATGCCAACGCTACAGTCCGTTGCGAATCTGTAAACCTTTTCTCAGACTTTGTCCGTTCTGAGGAGCCCATTGAGGAATTGTGTCCATTCCCCAAAAGGATGTGAATGCCCACTTTCCTCTCGCAATCCTCAATGACAGCAGCAGGAAGAAACTCATTTTGAAGCCATGCACGTGCCACTTAGGTAGGCCTACTGGTGACTATAACTTTTGTGTGGAAAAGGACACAGGCCGTCAATCCGAAATACATGCAAGGAATGGTAATCAGGAAATACCGTAATGTGATATCCGGAAAAACTGAAAGTGGAGTGCCCAGAGCACCTCCATTTAAAAGACATTGGATCTGATATGCCGTCCCTGCTTTTGCAAAATATATCTTGATGTTTTCCGACGGAAAATAGTCCACTCTAGGAGGCAGGAAACGACCGCATAAAGCAATGAAAATAAGCCTACTTCCGGGGTTTATCAAGGACAGGGTACCACAGAGAAAAGGGTGTTTTGTGAAAATTAGAACAGTTTTCGGAGGTTGATAGGGAAAAGCATGTTTTTCAACCAAGTCCTCAGATAATGCACCGTAAGCTTTAGTTGTCGCAGACTCTGCCTGCGCGCAAGCCGAATTTTTAACCCAAAATAATTGAATCTTGAAAGATCCAACTCATAACGAAAAGCAAGATTAAGAGCTTTTGACCAAAGACTGCAACCAAGTTGTTCCTTTCTCATTGTTTTTCTGAGCGAAAATAAGAGCACTCTTAGCCGAATGCGAATGCCTCAGCCTGCCCACAAACATGCACCAAATACTCTCGAAAGGAGAGCGAAACAGTGAGTTGACCTCGCTCCCGTGTGCTGCACTGCACAGTACATTTTACTGGCTCAATATGACCCCGGAATTGGGCATCTATTGCGAAGTCAATTGCTGCAAATTCACTTATCAGCCGTGATTTGCGTTGCATAAACAATTGTGAATTTTGCGCTTTTGTGGGCCGAATGCGTCTCTCTGTCGGATGACCCACACCCGGATCAGAAAAGGCAAGTGCGCATTGCTCAGCAAAACAGGGTGGCCCAAATGTCATTGACCATAGCAAAAATAAAATGTGCTGTTTTTGTAACAGCTGGTGAACTGAAACGATAACTTGCTCCAACCACGAATGTAGACACTTTATCGGAAAGAATGTGCACAGGGCCTACAGGGTAGCCTAAATGTCATTGGACACAGAAAAAAAATTAAATTTGTTTACAAATCATATTTTGTTATTTGAAACTGTTTCTAGCTGCAACAACGGATGTGACCATTTTTTCGGGACAACAATTTCCGATTTTAGTCTTGACATCCGTGGTTAGAGTTAAAATGTTTTAGATCACAAAATATGGTATAAAACCAGCAAATTTACATTTTTCCTCTGGCCAAAGACTTTTGGGCAACACTGTACATGTGTTGCATGAGGTTTGGAATCGCAGAGGCAACACAATCCAAGAAAACACGGGAGTGACAACTTCAACACAAAATAGGTGATAGCATAAATGTGTAAGGTTGTGCTCGTCTTTATGACAATTTTTGATCAAAATGCGGCATACTGGTCTTTATCACTAGTTTTTCGGGCATAACTGAAATAATATCACCTCAATTATTCTGCTGGTGTGCCACGTCCGGGCTGATCATCAGCTGCTCAAATGAAAACACGAAACCAGAACCCACAACGTTTCCTCGGGTGAGGGGCTGCGCGTTTTTCGAGGCACTATCCATATCAGCGATGCTGTAAATCGCTGGCAAGTACGTTCAGAGCACTTATCTCCATGGTTATTTTACGTAAAGAAAACCTATGACACAGGTTTTCGATGTTCTCTTCAAGAGAAAGGAATGCCGCAATTTGCGAAAACAATCCTTATTTTGCCACATAGAACAGGGTGATGCTAAACTGCGTGCACTCTTGCATCTCCCAATCACAAAAGGATGGAACATCAAATCTCATTCTAAAAATCGCAAGCAAAAATTATTTATTAGCTATGACGCAAGTCGCAAGCTGGGAGAGCAAGATGTCGTCTCAAAAAAAAAATACTCGTAACTGCGAAACCACGGAGATTTCTTTTGCAGTCTGCATTCAGGTCATTGATGACCCATTGCTGCGTCATACCTTCGGACGGGAGAGGCTTTGTTCAGCAGAGAGGACATATCTCAACGCATTTTGTGAAATCCGTTCAGGCATTTTCACAACGCATCGCAATGAGCCGTCGTGGTGCAGAATGTGGGAAGCCGTTTTGTGGACCTTTTTTTGGTCACCCTTCGAATTAAAGGTATCCATCATCGTCATCATGCCACGCTGTTCAGTAAAAAACTGCATTTCTATTGCCCAGAACAGCAGCCCTGCCGGTCTGCAATTCCGTCAAATGCCGACAAATGGATTTCATTCTTTTCGGTTTGGTTTGGTTTGCGAGTGGAAATAATGTCAGCGGGATAAAGGGGAAGTAGCCAGTCAAATGGAATCAGAGGGATGCCATTAGTAGGTACGTGTAAGTACCTATATTGCGACGTAGAACCGAACGAATCTAGTGCGCTTTGGGTTCACTTCGCTATAAGGATACAATCGAAAAAAACACCCAAAATCGGACAAAAAGCTTTCACATTCGGGTTTCGTGTTGCACCTCTCTGCTGGCGCACAGGCATTGTGCCGTCAAATGCGGCAACTGCACGATGCAATGAATCGACTCAAGATCGCTCCAAGGTGGCGCTCCTCAAAAACTGCACTGCAATCACAGAGCAATAGCTGTGACCCATGTGCAAGAATTTAGTGAAGGCTCCAAGATGTAAGTGCGAAGATCTGAGCTGACCGAGAATAAAATACTTCGGTGGGGAGTTCAAGTCGGGGTTTTATCTGCTGCCGGAGCAAATTAATCCGTTGCCAAATTAAAACTGAGGCATCAAATTAGACCTCGGATTATTAAACCGGAGAGTTCAATCGTAAATAATCTGAGGAATAAGGCCATTTGGGAACAGATAGTCCCCGGCACAAATTTTGCTGCCGTGGCCATAAATCGGAGAGATCAAGTTGTACTTGCGCCGCGGCGTAGTTGTTTGCGATCAGTGATTGGCTGCTGGAGAAGATGACGCCATTGTTGATGTTTTTGCGTTTGTTTCAAAGCAGCCCAGAAATAAAAAACAGAATCCGGAGCATCGCTGGAAGTAAAGATTGCATGATCTACGCATTAACAGGGCAGATGCTCGGTCTCCTGCGGAAAGGGTCCCATGTAGTTGTTACCCTTTGAAATCACTAGCCAATAAATTTTAATATCCTGAGCAAGAGTCTGGAGGATGAGCATTGGATTTTGAGAAAGAACACATTGCTCAAAGGTGTGTAGTTTTGTCTCAGATTTGGAAATGCTTGGGTTCCACTCAATCGTTCGCATACTCGGCATCGGTGCAAGAACATCACAACCGAAGAGAAGATCGCCGATCTGAGATCCCAACTGTCACAGATTTCGTCGTGGCGTACCACCGAGGGCTGGTAATCGTCCGACATTCAAATGGCAGATGTCATCGAAGGACTCGGAGTACTCAACCCAGGACCGGACCTGCGTCTGGCAAAGCAGCTCACCTGGTTTTGTCACCATACGGGGTCAAGGGCTCTTTTCCCTCTCGTGGGACGTGTGGTGACTTCCTCACACTGTGGCTACGTGAGAATGGGTCTCTCCCAGATTCCGAGCTTGGGCATACCAAGGATGATGCGGTTGACTCTTCCCAGCTCATCCTCAAGCACCTCTGCTCCCGAGGAACTGTAGCGACCGTAAAACTGGGGCAAACATGTCCCAGTAATGGGGTTGGGGAACATGCTATGCCAGCAAGTTTGGAGATCGCAGGATCGCTCGTGATGGCTGGTCCCTGCTACCGCATTTAGGAATCAACTCCAAGAAAAGATGAAAAGACTAGAAATAAGTAGGGAAAGACTAGTGGCAGGATAACCTTCCTGCCACTAGTGGGGAGAGTATCCTTTCCCCTCCTTCTTCCCATCCCTACCCATCCTTGCAATTTTATTTATCTCCCCCATTTTTATTTTTAAAATTTTCTCTCCCGCTGGGTTGGATTTGGAATCCGCGTTTTACCCCGGTCTCTCCCCCCACCGATTTCTTCTCGAGGTGCTGCGAAAATATGCACTTTCCTTTGGAAAGCGCCTATTTTGCAATATTGCCAGGAAATGCTGCATCAATGCTACAATGATTGGAGCGAAATCTGAGGCATGGAACCAGACAGAGCAGACAGCAAGAGCTCATAAAGCTGTTTTTTTTGAGTTCCCAGAAAAAAACGAGGAGGTATGAGCTTGAGCTTTCAACAGGAAAAATCACTTCCACCGTGATTGATTTACACCTATAGCATTGGGGAATCAATCAAAGTTGGTTCAGACGATGATGAAGATACGCATTTGCAACGACCGAGAGGACCAGGATGACTTCCCTGATTCGTTCTCAGCAAATTCAAACCGTATCAATTATTGATATCATCGGTGCGAATTGTGTTCTGGCTATTGGCGTGTTATTATTATTATTATTATTTATTTCAAAAAGTTTAGACTGGCAACAAACAATTCATTGGCGGAGCCAGTAAAATTAGCAGCAATAAGAGCTTTGTCAATTGTAAAAATGGGACAATTAAGAGGCAAACGACAATCTTCGAAACAGGCGAGATCAAACAACATAGGTGGACGTGATGGAGGAAGAATACAAACTGGCAAAGAAACAGCTAATTATAACAGGAAACACAACTCAAAAACAACTCGACAAGTTTAGGTTGGAAGTTCGCAATGGAACTGTGCAGGGAAGAGCGACTGTGAAAGGCACTGAAAGGAGTTAACTGAAAGAATTCATATGCAACTTGAGTGAGAATTCAATTGAGGGAACTCAGAACTGACAACTAAAATTGTCAGTGTTGGACTCCTACCTACCATTCCAGAGAGAGTCATCCTTCCATTCCAGTTGCAGAAATATTGCCGCAGGAAATCGTCTGCCGAAGGATTTTTCGCTAAACCCATGTTTAATCCCACGACCGCTTAGGAATAAAAGTGCGGTGGCAAATCGCTTTTTCGGTACCAAATTGAACCTCAGCTTAGGCTAATCCGAGGTTGATCTCTCCGGTTTAGCCGACCTTGGATTAACGTCGACTGTGGTAGCAAATTTGGCTCCGAGGAGCAAATTTGCGATTAAACCCCGACATTAACGGCAGTTGAACTCTCCAGTTTAATTTAATCCTCAACTTTGCTCCTCGCGTTTGTGCTACATGTCGACTTGAACTCCCCATTAGAATTTAATTCACTCCAGCTATGTTGTGTCCATGAAGTCATCTGACGGCAAAGATGCAATTCCAGAATGCCGCCACGATGCCGGAAAATGTGATGGTACACACAAATCCGATGCCGGAAAATGCAACATTGAACACTTTTGGATCACTCTGTGTGTGACCGCCATCGAAGTCTGCTCTTGGACATTCCATTGCTGGTACAATTTTCCATTGAGAAGAGAATGGCTTATTGCCGTGACACCATCCATACATGCCAATCACAAGCCCACATCCACATGTCATAAAACTTTAAATGACTGCGCGGAAATGACGGCATCAATATCGCTTTCAGCAGCGAAACATGGTTGTGTTGTTTGCAATGATAAAGAAAACGATGGCGAATAGGTACCTGCCGACGAAGAATGGGAACAACTCAATGTCAAATAGCTGTCAAAAATAAACATGAGCTTCAAAGTTTCATTTTGCAATTCTCCACATCCGCAACGCGTCAGTGTTCGCGTTGATGTCTGCGATATTCGATTTCATTATCTATTGTGTCATGTCAGATATGACACAAATTAAATCGAGTCAGGTCTTGTATGTGGTTCAAAGGATTTCACATGTCAAAAAATATTTCCGATAACCGCTGAAAATGAAGCTTTATCGAGATTCATAAAAATAGGATTTTAGTGCTTTTCTGAATTCTAAAACTCGAGCTGAAACAACCTGGAAAGCAGTGGATGATTAAAATTGAAGTCCGCAAGATCAATGCCAAGTGCTTTACTTCCCCTCCCAATCGATATAGGTATAGCTCGCGTTGCATGGAGCTACTTCCACGTGTTAAATTGCCGTATATTCCTGTCTGAATTAATCTTCAAACCAGCCGCTTTTTGTCTGAAAGAAACCTAAAGAGCTTTAAGAAAGTCTAAAGCGTCTGTGCGTGTTTCCGTAAAAGTCTATGAGAGTTTTTTCAGTCCATTAGGCCAAGAGGTACTTTAGGACCAACTCGGGATCATTTTAGCGCCATCAATTTTCAAATACGGTCTAGATAAACATGGTCAGTTTTCCCGTGAGTGCGGGTCTAAAACTCGTGGGCGTATCGAGGAAACGAAAAATAAGCTTGTGACAGGGTGTTTGAACAGTATCAATGACGGTGTCGCAGTTTAAACTTCGGGTAAAGTCAAAAATGCTGCATCTCATGAACATATCTTCCGAAATTTCCGCGTGACAGGGTGGCTTGAATGGGCTTGCCAAACAGTTCCGACTTTCTGTTGTCCCTATCATAAGTCTTAATTTCGGTACCTATAAGGACATACTTTCTGGAAGGAGCCAATTTATTAAACCGTTGAGGCTGTTTCATTTCCAAACCAATTCTCTTTTGATAACAAACAAAGATGTTATGTGCTCATATAAGGGTTCAACATGCTTATGAATAAAGAAGAATATCGTGCCTTGATGTGACCTCGCGACAATGAGATGGTAGAGCAGTGTGAAGCAGGTTTCCATCAGATGACCTGTCAAAATTATGTTGGAAAAACCCGTGTTTCTATCCATACGTGTAATTTCAGTGGAGAATATGCTGCACAATCTTGGCGTCTGCAAAATGAACTCCAAGGGATCGAGCCACTATTGAAAATCTGACAGCTAAATTACCCAAGAGCTGGGAATAAATAGGTACTTGCAGCGTATCATCCGCGAAAATTGAATAACCGAGTTTCCTTACAATCGAAATATTACCCTTTTTATGCCATATAATTTTCGGTCAAGGCAGGCAATGCAAATTGGGAAGAGTGAAGTCGGAAAATAAATGCGACTTTGCCTTCATCACGGCTTGGGCTTACAACGACCGAGCTTTAACTCCGACCCTTTTGCAATCTGAACTTCGCGTTCTGGTCTGCCACCTCTTTTTGTCTGGCATCAGATGTATTGTGGCGACGGAATTAGTGTACTCATAGATGCAAAAAAATTGTGACTTTTCAGATTTTAGCAAATAATCCATGCTGCAGAAATTAAAGATCCTCTGAAACAAGCGAGGTCAAAATCTGACACCTCTGGAAAAAAGCCTTGTTGCAATCAGACGCTTAAACTTTTACCGCCTACAGTATATGCATAAGAGTAAAAAGGAAGAAAAAAAGTTCGGAAGCAACAGTAAATGGGAAAGACATATGCATGGGTACATTAATTCCGCCGCTACTATTCAAACTTACCATCCAAAGAATTTCCTTGGAGCTTCAGTCCACTCTGGACACCTGTCAAAGAATGCATGATGCGCAAGGCAGCGCGGGACCACAAATTTAGAGAACTTGCCACTCTTAAACTGCTCAGGTTCCTAAAGCTGTTTTCCGAACACGAATCGAGTTGGATGAGCGAAAGTCTGACGGACTTTTCATCCACCACTTCTAGCGCCGCATCTGCAGATTAAAACACTTAAATTTAAGGTAATGGAATTATCGCAAGTGCTATCTAAATGATGCGCAGAACCTACCTTTTTTAACGAAGTTAAGGGTGTCCCTTCGCGTCTAGAGCAGGGAAGAGAATATAGCGCAATTTGACTCGTTAAAAACTATATACAAGAAAGAATTTTGCATGATGGAAGGAAAGTGCAAAACTGGTCGGAAGGAAAAAGAGTGAAACTCAACGGCTAACATCACATTCTTAGCCTCTTGCAAGTGCGGATAAGAAATTTATTCTGGTTAAAATAAACTCTGATTAAACAGGTTGGTGATTTGTTGTTACTCTTGGTGGGGGAGGCCATCTTCCTGGACGTGGAATACCAACAGAAAACACAGAGAGGGAAAGGATTGCAGAGCAAAACACAGATAAGTAACTTTGCAGATTATTCAAAAAGATTTCTGAGAAAGGAAGCGAACGGGCAATACTTCTTATGTTTCTCTGTTCCTCAGAGTCTCTGTTTGACCTTCTTGAGCTCGATGTTCATCTGTTTTCTGATCAATTGTTGGCCATGTAAAGTATGCGCCAAGATGCACTCCTTATCAAAAGTCTTGGAGCATAGGAGTTCATTATCATTTTTACTCATGTGCCATTTTTAGAATCAATGGCAGAAAGCGCCGCAAAACATCATGCGACACTCGTGTGAGGCGTAAAGTTACCAAGCCCTTTTGAAATAAGATGGCTCCTGTGTTAACCAGTGCTTTAAAAATCGCCTATGCTCGAGGACTTTTGACAAGCTCCCTATACCTAAACTAGAAAAAAAAATGGTCAAAAAGCGACAGACTGAGAATTCAAAAAGAGAATTCTGCATCGCCAAAGAGAATTCTGCAAGTCTTACCTTGCACGCTCAACCCACAGACGTCACTTGTGTCACTTTTGGATACAGCCGATTGCCTTCTCAGCAAGGTCGGTACCCAAAATTGGGCATCTGGTTTTGGGTCAATGGCCGTTTTGACTTCGCTTGCTTTCCTAGAAAGGTAAATGGAACAAATCATTAAAATAATATATGTATTGGGACTGTGATAAAGGGAGAAATCTGAAATCTCGTGGGGGAGACAATCGAGTAGGTACACACACGCCAATGAGTCAAGAAGAGACGACAATCCAGAACCGATTCCGGTGGATATTTTTGATGAGGTTTTTTCTCTTTTTTCTCATTTATATTACGATTGTTGTTTTTTAATCGTTTTTCTCCAAACTCGACTCGGGATCTCAGGGAATCCCCCCTCCTTGTGGGGCCGATCGTTGGGGACCGACGGATTTGGGTGTACCCCATGAAACCTCATAAATGCCCCCAACAGCCGAGGGTCGCCCAGTGGCGGGACAACCTCGGTTATATTTTCATTACCGAAGCCACCTTCGTCAATCTCCGTTTATCTGTTGAAACTGGATTTTTGAACACATACAAGGCTTCCTGAATTTTAGTCCCAGAATATGAATTTAAGTTATCGAATGCAAACTCCCTGCTCCGTTTGTTGAAAGACTTGGTGACCACTTATAGAGCACAAAGCAAACGAACTTGGAGTTTTCGCAAACCCTGCAGGCTTAGGAACATGACACGGTTACAATTGCGACTTAATATGGAAACGCACTGCCTGTTTTTTGTTTTTTTTTTGGAATTGCAATTAACAGAGATTCTTGCGCTTGGCGTGAAATTCTGAAAAGTTTCTATCCAACCAAAAGATCAAAGTCCTCCCTAGAAAATTACACGAATCCTGTAAAAGGGACGAGAGGCAGAAATAGAGAAAGTGTGCGGTGAAAACTGAAGACGGAGAGAGATTTCAACTGTGTCTCTCTTGAGGCGACGACGAACTTGCAAAAACAAAAGGGCAGCGATTTCTTCTGGTAACTATTTATACAGGGCTATGCGATGCCAGTCGAGCGATATGATATTACAGGGCTTCTCAAACGATTTCATACCCAGAGATCCGGAGTTCGTTTTATGACCTCTGTTTGCGGTCGAAGGCAAAGAATTGAGGGTAGGCAAAACACAATGTATAGATTCGTCGTTTGGCTATTGGGACCCCATTTCGTTTTACTATCGGCCAAACCACAGGCAGCGGCTCAGATGTCATTCCTTTGGATTTTCTGTTTTCCTTCTTTTTTATGAAGAAACCAGCATCCATAAATGCCAACCGAATCCATGGTCATTTCAGGGTTGCAGTTCGGAATACCTGCCGACACCTGAAAAAAGCTGAACTGGACGAGTTTTCACACAAGCTCAAGCAGTCAAAATGGGATGGGAAGATGAGGGCGATGTAGATAGAATAGGATATAGGTTTGGACAGGTGTGTTAGGATAGGTTTGGTTGGGTTAGGTCAGGTTTGGTCAGGTTTGGTTAGCTTTTAGTATATTACAGAGCAATGGTGATAACTCGTTCAATTCAATGTCGGCAGGTGTTCCGAACTGTTACCCATTTCAGTGCAGCAGCGGGAAACGGGTTTTTGTATCTTCGTGTTCCTTTTCTCCACCCACATTTGGAGCAGCTAATTTCGGGGACGTGGTTTGATGTTTACCTGCCTTTAATTTTTAAAGTTAACCAAACCAAAGCTAACCTCCCAACCCTCGCATCGCCTGTTGTTCTTGTCAACCTACTTGTCGGGGTCCGCTTATGCTTCTTGTGGCAAACCTGCTGCTTATTGTGTCCGCCTGTAGCTGGGTTTGCAAAACGTTTGCGAAATTCGCCCTTCCAAATGTTACCATCGCATTGAAAACACTTTACGACAATTTAACTCCATTCTTTTCTTGTGTTGCGAGCGCGGATTTTTCATCTCTGGGTTACTGTCAACGGACTTCCCGTTTTGAAAAACCCTGTCGTGAAAGCGCAGACAAAGCTGAATGATGTACCGATAGGGATATTCTCAATGGGAGAGAGGTTGAGTATTGTGCAAGGCGTATACAGTCGCACAGAGACAAGATCCAAAACCAAAAATAATTGAATTTCCTCTCTATCCATTTCACTTGCTTCCTTTCAGAAGATGAAGAAAAAATCTCTGAAAAACATCCCACAAATAGAATCCATTTTCTATTGTGTTAAGTGTCGCGTAAGTTTGCTTAGTGTCGCATGGCAACTCCTCTCCCTCTATATTGCGAGGAAACCGAAAAGAATTGAACAGCGGTAACACCAAAGTAAATCTTATACGCCCACGAATTCCATCCTTCTTGAGCACAGACTATGCCAGGCCTACAGAGACAACCTCCTGCGTGCATTGTACCTGATGCGGTAATCTAAATAAGAAAATAATCCAATGCTACTTTGCCATGTTAGAACTTTCTTTCTTTGCATTTTAAACACTGGATGATGACTTCCCAATTTCATTTTTCAGCACTCTATCGGTCGAACTTCACGTTGAAGCCCACACTAAGGTTCACCTCAATCTAGCCAATTTCGTGGATAAATTTATGTTGCGAAATTTTCATTTCTATGCATTCTTGACATCTGTTTCATTGCTCAAAAGAATCATCGACCTGATGAATTAGCTATGTGAGTGAAAGCAGGGATTATTGTGTAATAGGAAGTAGTGATAAGCTTCTGTTCACAGGTATTTTACTATGCCAGAGAGGTACCTACTTTTAGTGGACGCCATGCCCCACAAAAAGAAGCATCAGTGGAAGTCGTACCGGTATACCCCCTCCCTACAATTTAATGCCTAAGTAAAAGCTAAGTGATGAGTTTGGTTGTTGCGAAAAATGTAATGTTTTGGTACGATACGAAAATGCTAATGTACCTACCTACAGACACAGGGTTTTGCAAAAAAAAGTTCACATAATAGAGAGGGAAAGGGAGATGATGATATCCACTTGCAATATTCTTTAACCCAGATATTGGTGCCGACGGGATAACTTAAACAGAGCAATGCTTGACCGGACAGCATGATGATCGGTTCGTGTGTTGTCCCACCTAATCATGTGTGTGAAAAGTGTTTAGCAAATGGAAGTCGTCGTCTACCTGTAGGTACATCCATGTGAAACCATGGTCTTTAGGTCCACGTCAAACCATTTTTGCAAATGGAAATCATCATATTCCGTGTGACACCTTTTTTGGAAAACCTTGTAGGTACATTTGCTTTTACAAATGTACCATATGGAAAATTGTGCATACACTTTGAAAATGGTCTTTTGGAAGAATGGACGAACTTTTCCCTTCCTCCACAGGTAAAAAAGTCAAGAAGAAAGTTCGAATACTCTGAGAATTTCTGATCACTCGGTGAAATTACCATTTCACCGGGTAAATGTCCAACTGGTCTCTTCGCCGGTGTTTCATATCGATATCAGCAATTTTCTGAAGAAACAACTTGTTTTCTGCGAAGAGTTTCAGACATTCCGCTTCGCCATGTCGTTTTCGACTGCCGAAAACACATGGGCACATTCGAATTTATGGCAACAGAATCTGTTTCTGCACGATATAAATCTGTTTGAATTTTCATTCAAACAGATTCTCAAATCTCGTTCGTCTTTTAGCCTGCGCCTTAGCGAGCGTTCCTCACGATAGAAACTGTTTAAGGAAATGGCTCTTGTGCGGGCAACATACGGATGGCATTTGTCTTGTTTTGTGGATTTACAGAATCGCTTGGATGCGCACGTACAAAAACGCATGAAATGCAAACCTGCGGCTCATTCCCCATTTCCACCAAAAAATAATCAGAATGCGAACCAAAATGGGAATTGAAGAAAATTGCATATTCAGCGATAGGTGAGTTCCAGACTATACTGAGACAAAGAAAAAGCATTCGGGGAACTTTGATATTGAGATCTTGATGCTGTGAGGCTTTTTGTGCAAAATCTAACAGGGTGGTACACAAGGAAAGAACAAATAGGCCTACACATGACATTGGAAATTCGACATTGTGCACATGTTTCAGATTCGGTCAGTTAAAGTGGTCGGGGAAAAACATATTTTGTGAACAGTTGTGTCTTTCCATGACCAAAAGGGAACACAAATACTTATTTGTCTTTTGACTGCAGGAATATGACGCATCTCGCCCACAGAAATGGGTTTTTCCGAACCCAGGAATTGAGAGAAATGGACACAAATGATGTATAAACTGTCCCGCGTTTAGGACCATATACATAATTTACGATCGCATTCGCGACATTTTTCTCCGGTTTTCTGCAAAGAACTTTATTCAACTATTTTAGCATCAGACATCACGAAATGAAATTTTTGAAAGCTCAAGAAGGGCTTATTAGCAACGATCGCGTGTTTTCGAGAACAAGAATTTTCGGAAGAAATTGGCTGTTTCTTTGGAAACAATTCCAACGATCTGTCTGCTACCGCATCCACCGCATCTCGGAATCGGCATCACCTCATCCACCGCATCTGAAAAATAAATGTTTTCCCTTTTTCTCAAATATTTTTTGACGCGGAGGAAAAGTATTGGCATTCTCCATTGTCCTAGGTTGAGGGCTTGAAGAGCATTAACCGATGAGCTATTTGCCTCTTGCCGTAGGAAATATGCATTCGCTGACGGCACTTTACTGATCATGCGTATTTTCCCGGCTCTCTTTGTGAGTTTCAAATACCTGTAGGTACCCGCGAAGTCTTTCAGATAATCACAATCAATCAATTTCATTACAATCTTCATTTTGAGGCCACCGCGTCAGCGCAACTTCAAAAATGTTTCAATGATCATCGCAGCGTTGCCAAGTTTCAAACCAGAACACATTGATCGGGCAGTGCAGTGCTGCCATTTCTTCATCGTCATCAGTCGGCCGATGCGAAGCTCATTTTCCTTGAACTCGATGCTCGATGCCCCAAATCTGAATTCATGAAAATATAAGGCGCCAAGGCGGAAACGAACCTGTCATTGTAGAGTTGAGCCGATTCCAGCAGGTTCTTCTCAAACCAGTTCAACTTGAATCGGCGACTGCAGGTTGCAAAGTAGATCAGGACTATCATTATGGCAATGATGATGGCACTCAAACAGATGACCGCTATCTGATATCCTGCTACTGAGACGCCTTCAAATGCGGATTCGATTTCACGACCCCTTGCCATCTTGATCAGCAGGTGTTGGATGCAAGGAGCGGATTCTTCAAACTGACATTAGAAAATTTCCCCTGGAAATACATACAGAAGAAAAAATGTTAATTGTACCGAAAGCACACGTGTGCTGTCGGATGTTTTGAAGTAGGTACCTGCTCTAAAATATCAGCTATGGTAAATTGCTAACTGTAACAAACAGGTGGCAAACATCTTCCACACCACTGACCGCAGCGACCCTTAGTTTCCCGTGCCACATACCAACTGTGGAGAGCAAGATCCGACAACTTTTTCCTCTATTGATGCGAACGAGGTGGGTTTTGTTGAATTCCATCAAACCATTCTGTCTAAGCAACAACTCGCGTGGGAATCGGATGTCCTCATAAAGGAAATTTTTAATCCGAACTGTGCGACAACAACAGTAGCAAATTACCATCGGAATCTCCCCCACTTTGGTAATTCTTCAACAAGCCTCGTCCCATTTCAACTTTTTGTGACATTTTGCTGTCAAAAATGAGTGGCTTCTTGCCATCAGTTGCTGTTGAAATTTTGGTGACAATCTGCCGGGTTCCGTGACAGGACAGAACGGAATGAGGTAGAATTGGACTGACGTAGGATTGTTCCATTTTTCTGGCGGATTTTTTCCAATTCTACGGGTCAGGTCAGGTTATCTTGGGAAAGGTTCGGCTTCGGAGAGGCAACAACAACCTACCTGCCTCCATGCCAAAACTCCTTCCAAAACTCTGCCTTTGTCCACTTCTGCCTCAGTCCACTTCTTCCTCAGTCCACTTTTGCCCCAGTCCACTTCTGCCTCAGTCCACTTCTTCCTCAGTCCAATTCTGCCTCAGTCCACTTCTGCCTCAGCCCACTTCTGCCCCAGTCCACTTCTATACCTCAGTCCATTCTATCCCAGTCCCCCGATCCAATCTTCCACCACATTTGCCAACATTGTTCAAACGAAACAAAAAAGCTCAGATAGGTAGTCTCACAAAATATTGCTCCTGGAATTTTCAGCTAAAAAATTCAGTTTCGTGTTTTATTGACGGCATTCGCTGCGCAGCGAATTTGTTGCGCAACGAATACATAAAAACAATGAATGCTAGTCGAGCATTCATTGTTTTTATGAATTCGCGTTTTAATGCAGCAGCATAGCAAACACATACAGGGTAGCCCAAAAGTCTTTGGCCATAGGAAATTTGTAAATTTGCTGTTTTTGTAGAATTTTGTGATCTGAAACCTTTTCTAACTCAAACCACGGATGACGAGACACGATCGGAACATTACATGTGCATATTCAGGGATGCCCAATGTCTTTGGCCACTTCAAAAAATTGAATTATCTGTTTTTATGATATTTCGTGATTTATGACTTTTTCTAGCTCCCACTACGGAAGTCACCACTTTATTAGATGCTGAAATTTCCGTTTAAAGTCTTGACATCCATGGTTAGAGCTAGAAAGAGTTTCAGATTACAAAATATGATAAAAACAGCAAATTTACGTTTTTCCTATGGCCAAAGACTTTTGGGCTACCCTGTATAAAATGGAGGATATCCTTCATTTTCTTTGGAAAATACACACACACGAGAATAAAGAAGCGGAGTTTTTGTGAAGGTTATTTGAGTTGACTGCAGACTGAGGCATCTAGTTGGGTCACCAAGAATAAAAGGTCTACACCGGCGGTCTGCTGTAAAAATAGGTTGGGTAGTCTCCAATAGGTTGAGGTGCCTCCCAATTGCACTGAGAAAATTTTCATCTGTAGGCTCAAAGGCCCATAGGGCCCATACTTTGGCGGATTCCATTGGAAAAAGCATTTTTGCTGAACCAGTACCTATTGAACCCAAAGAAGGCATCTTGATGACAGATGAACTTATGTAGGCCGATCGTAACTGAAACACATCTTCGCGACGGGGTGGGGATGAAATTATTCGGGAGATCACGCCAAACTTTGCTCCGGAAAATGTGTCGGTAGAGAGCCGGCGGAATTAATGTTGGTACCATACATGTAAAAAATTGCGACTGTTCAGATTTTTGTAAAAACTCCAAGCAGCAGAAATTAAAGATCCTCTTTTTGGCAACCGAGGTCAAAATCTGACATCTCCAGAAATCTCTGTTGAAAATGGCGTTCAATTTCTGCCGCCTGCATAAGAGTAAAAAGAAAGACAAAATCGTTTCAGAGGCAACAATTATGGGAAACAATGTACGGGTACATTAGTTCCTTCACTACTGTACGTGATGGCCACTCACTGTGAAACAACCCGAGACTGCTCAGAGAATGGAACGAAGCTTTTTGTGGCAAGCCATAAAATGTCGTCTCAACTGGCAGAAAATTCCTGGTAAACCAAGCCGCGGTCAACACGAACGTCAGGTCATTTCTCTGCGTGGGTTGATTTCGAAAAAGATCCCTGCCGGAAAATGTGTCAGCCTCGTTTGTCATTTAACAAAAAATTACTTCCAATGACAGCGCTTTGAGCTTTCGGAAATCACGAAGGCTTTTTCCGGCGTCAGGTTTATGCAACAATGATATCTTGTTGAGGCATGTGCAAGGCCAGGAAAGGGGGGAATATTCTACCCCCTTGGAAAACACCGCATATGGGTGACTGAAAAGTGAGCGAGAAATCCATCTTTTTCGGAATGTTTGGGTGCTGCAAAGCAAATCCGCGAAGTGAATGTAGCAGTTGTACCCTCTGGTCCCCGAGGCAACTTCGGCACAGCAAATATTTTGCATTAACTGCCGAAGATTATGTTTTCGGCCTGGCAATGTTGTCACAGTTCAATTCTCCTATGGCACTTGCCGTTTTCGCTTTTTTAATTTTTTTATTGCAAAGAATGGGGATCTTTCGATGCGCTCAACTTTTGTCTCATTGTTTTTCAATTTGATGCAATAGCTTCCTGCATTTTAAACCGAGCCAACTCTCCAAATAATTCAATTCAATTCAATTATTAAATTCGTGTCCATTTTTTCAAATATATGGATTTCTAAATCCATGACAGGAGTCGTCACAAGTATTTCGTGAAAGCGCCAAAGAGTCAGAGTGTTAATATTTGCTGCTTTTTACCTTTAACGGTTTGTTTTAACAGAGAATTGTTTGGTGTACCTACTTTTGTTTCAATGTGCATCCCCTTGTTTGTCTGCCACGGGTTGGATTTTAGACAATTCTTTACTGGAAAAGGCATTCTTTCCCCTCAGATACCGGAAGTGCGTGTTTTGACGTGTTAGTTGTCGCATGCTGCAGTTTGGTTTCCCCATCTTTGGACGTGACATCTTGAAAAACGCCTTTTGTCCGACAGCCAGACCCAACACAGATAGAGTGTGTTTTTGATGTGTTAGTTATCCCATGCTGCAGTTTGGGTTCCACACCGTTGCATGCGGCATCTTTGAAAAACGCCTTTTTGGCCGGCAGCTCGACCCAGCACAGATACCGAAAGCGTGTTTGTTATCCCATGATGCAGTTTGGGTTCCACACCGTTGCATGCGGCATCTTTGAAAAACGCCTTTTTGTCCGACAGCTAGACCCGTCACGGATACCTAAAGTGTGTTAGTTATCCCATGCTGCAGTTTGGGTTCCACACCGTTGCATGCGGCATCTTTGAAAAACGCCTTTTTGGCCGGCAGCTCGACCCAGCACAGATACCGAAAGCGTGTTTGTTATCCCATGATGCAGTTTGGGTTCCACACCGTTGCATGCGGCATCTTTGAAAAACGCCTTTTTGTCCGACAGCTAGACCCGTCACGGATACCTAAAGTGTGTTAGTTATCCCATGCTGCAGTTTGGGTTCCACACCGTTGCATGCGTCATCTTTGAAAAACGCCTTTTTGGCCGGCAGCTCGACCCAGCACAGATACCGAAAGTGTGTTTGTTGTCCCAATGTTGCAGTTTGGGTTCCACACCATTGCATGCGGCATCGTTGAAAAACGCCTTTTTGGCCGGCAGCTCGACCCAGCACAGATACCGAGCGTGTGTTTTTGATGTGTAGTTATCCCATGCTGCAGTTTGGGTTCCACACCGTTGCATGCGGCATTTTTTGAAAACGCCTTTTTGGCCGGCAGCTCGACCCAGCACAGATACCGAAAGTGAGTTTTTGATGTGTTTGTTGTCCCACGCTGCAGTTTGGTTTCCACGCCGTTGCGTGGGACATCTTTGAAAAACGCCATTTTGTCCGGCAGCTCGACCCAGCAGAGATTGGTTTTCACTTCCGGCTGGGCGCCTTCTCAAAATGTGCTGTCTCTGATGCACATTTACAAACCCAAACCTTCGCTTCGAGCGACATCAGTGACTTTAATCCGTCTCTTTCGGGGCCACACGGAACGAGAGGGCGGGGTCGTTCTGTCCTAGGTATGGTATAGATAAGATCAGGTCAGGTAAGGTCCAGGTGGTCAGGTTAGATTTAGCCAAACCCATGCAAACTTCCTGACCTTGCCCCATGCTGTCAGACTGTTTTCCCCACGATGAGGCATCTTGGCAAACGTTTTTCTGCCAAGGAGCACGACTCAAATTTACTCAAAGTGTGCTTTCATCGATGTGTTATTCCCTTATGCCACAGTCTGCATGTATGTACCTTTTTATTGTCGGTTGCATTTTCGGAAATTATTCTTTGACGGAAACACATCAGAGCGATCTAAAAAAAATGTTTTTTCACATTTTTGACATCTCTATCTGCGAAGCGAGAGTGATAATCACCCTGTTGTTTTGCTGACGTATGCATGTGCGTTTATTTATGAGTTATGAATTTTAAATTTCCAATTTGAAACTGTCAATATGTAAACAGGCATCCGCGAAAGACAACTTTGACAACAATGTCACGGAAGAAAATGATTTCGGATAACGACAGATACGGAGTCGGTAAAGTAAAGCCTTTGTCGGAAGCCTAAACTTCCGAAATCCTGGCTACATTTGGAGAATCTAATTACCTATAAAGCCGGGAATTTGGAGTAGTCATTTCGGCTAAGTTTTGTTGGCCAATTGGTGGCCACAGTAACCACAACTGTTGGTTGACATGGCAGACATCAGCCAAGCAGCTCGACAAAAGGGAATGAAGGCTGTAAGAGTACGGGATAAAAGGTCAGGTTGGTAGGCTTTAATTTTGAAACAAGGAAATTTAAGGCAAACCGCAAACGACATCCCAAACTGTTCATGAAACTTTTGTTCTTGAAACAAAACTGTTCCGCTTTTTTTCATCGAATTACATGAGCAATGGTATTTGTGTCAATACAGTGGCCGCAATGGGGGATTCTGCGATGCGATTCACGTGAGGTGATTGTTTTCGCATTTTGAACCGACAGACGAAACGTTGAGAAGATCTTTGTCTCACCACAAGCATTGCTGCGCTTCTGTGACCTAAAATAGGGCATTCTGGATTCGGTTTACCGATATTTTCAATACCTTTGAGAATAAGGGGCACGTCTTTTCCTTTGTTTTGTTCGCCATATCTGCACATACTGCTCGCCAATGGTCTTCTATAAGACGGGAGCTTACTGCTTTATCGGGATCATCCATTCTAAATGCATCAAGCGTCATTTGCAAAACGAATGACATTACTGTAACGCGTGAAACTGTACCAACCTCGATAGAAATGATATGGTTATGGTTCCAGCATTGGCCAGGCAATCGATGCATTTCCCACATTTGAAGACCACCGGCGGTCAGTGTATGAAAACTTTCCGTGTTCCTTCTGAAATCGTTTTCAGTTGACCTAGATTTTTCCGCTACCATCAACCGGCCCCAGGGAATCATACCTTGAGGGTATTTGAACATGCTTCGTCCTATGTTGCTCTTAATCTGATCCAGTAAACCAAAGGCATGCACTTCCCTCCTAGTGAATAAACTTCAGTCCATTGAGAAAAACGAAATCCGTTTTTTTTTTCAGCTTTACGACCTTTTTCTCCGCAGGCAGGCCCAAAACTTTCTGTTCTGGAAGTTTCAGACTTCTGAATGTGGAACTTACAAAGGCATGGTAAAGGAGACATCCAGCATTCTTGTTCAGGCATCCTTCAGAAATTCGCACTTTACGAGCTTTCAGCGACCCTTTTCAGATCACCCTGAAAAGGACTGCCTCTTCCTGAATTCATGCTCCAAGAAATGAAGCAGCCATAGCAGGCATATACAACACGTTTTGATTGGCTGACATTCAATTTGCATACTTATGCGAGAGAGAACTGCACAGACTGCAGACTTTGTTCTCATTCAAACCTGAAACTGGAATCTCATTCAGCGAAGTCATCATCCATGAAAAAAACTGATCGCATCACGTCAGGCTCGTTCCATTCAACTCGGAAAATAGAACGTCGTCATGGCAACCAACTGCGCGTCTGCTCGAAGCTTTCGAAACTCCTGTCGTCATTAATCTTAGTTTTCTATTCTCAGCATAATTTCAGCATTACAAAGCCGATTATAAATTAGATGAGAAATGTTTTCTTTTGAGTTTTATTCCACGAAGTTTGTTCTGAGAGTTAATCCTTATTTTTTATCTGCAGGAAACTTTCGGAAAAGGTAGGAATATTTTCAGAAGCTAAAGAACGGCTTGTTTGAGAGACAGAGGCCCAAGAATCCTTGCGAAGGACCATCACGACATTTTCAAGGAAAGGCAAGAGAATCGGAATGCAGGCGTTCTCAAAAGGAATTCTCATATTCGTTTCGAGCAAGAGTCGATATGTTCGCAGCAGAGGCATGCATAACAAGCATGCGGTACGACCCTGGTGCGACAGACAACCGCCCCCCAAAATTCTGCGTCAGTCGGTAAATCGGTGGATCGTCTTCTCAGTGATTACTCGCTGCCAGCTTACCGACTGACTCACAGACTATCCTACTCCAGGACCTCCTCATAGACTGAGAGAGCAACGTATTGACCTGACTGCCTTTGTTCTAATCGGAAAGGGGGGACTGGCTTATTATATGCACGAAGATTTCTGTCGGAACGAGTCATGACCGTCAAATGGGTCATGACCCATTTTGGACTGATTTTTCCCATTTATTAATAAGCATTTCAACCTTTTTCTTTGAAAGGGAATAATCCCTTTTGCCTTCGTCATTTTTAAATTTCCCCTTTAA
>JASGXE010012397.1:0-38639 GCA_030068105.1 Sinentomon sp. SZTP_YWyxl
AGTTTTGACTTTTCCTGAACGTTTAACCTTTTGTGCATGACTGCATGCTAAAAAAAAAAAAAAAAAAAAAAATTAGATACATATAGATAGTTAGATAAGACAAGATAGATATTAGCAAAGTTTTCTGCGCTTGGTGGCAGAGAGTGTGTCACAAGTTGTGAGTGTTATGTGAATGTTATTGTGTTGAGAGTCGGACAATGGCCGACAGGTTGAGGTAAAATGGTTGAGGCAATGGCTGTCAGCCAGAGTGGCCCTCCTCGCCGAGCCACCGGCCGTGTGGCTGTCAGCTCAGATGGCGGTTGATGATGATGATGATGAAAGTTTGAGAGGGAAGCATTTAGATTCTTGACAAGGGGAACAGGAATTTTATCAAAACCCGGGCCCTTTTTGCTGCACATTGAGGAAACTGCGCTAGAGATTTGAGATGAACAAAAGTGAAATGCAATGTATTCAGGAGAGAAGGATGACAGATCAGCTGCAATTGTTGGAGGAATAATCGCTGAGGGGACATGTGCCATAGTCCCATCAGGGAGGTCAGAGGCTGAAGCCGATGAAGAGGCGGGGAATATGGGCAGCTGTCTTTTGAAATTAGTTTGAAAAGAGGTAACAAATAAATTGGCCACTTCAACATTATCAGTAACTAATGATCCATCTGTTTTGGTGAGGACAGGGATTGCCGTGATGCCTTTCCTCCTCTGCCTCATGTAGTCCCAGAAGGAGTGTGCGTAGGACGTATTTACAGCATTTTCAATAAATTTAGCAAACAAGGTATTATTTAAACGAATTGCATTGTCTCTGGCATTTGCGTAGCTTTCCCAGTTGTTCAGTGTGGGGAAATGGCAAGCCGCTTTGAACCTTCGGCGCTTCAGTAAAAAGGTATTTTTTAGTTCCCTATTCACCCAGGGAAATCGCACGTCAAGAGTTCTCTTGCGCACCGGTATATTGTCAAGGAGTGCTAAGAGTGTATTATAGAGATAATCCCATAGTGCATTGGGCCCAGCAAAGTTATTAATATTCAAAAAATGGGGAAAGGCACTGTCTAACGAATGTGTGAGCAAGTCCCATTCTGCTAAATCATATTGTCGTGATAATTTTACACTTTTGAATTTTTCTGCATTTGCAGTGGGAAGAGGGAGTGAGAGTGAGAGGAACACAGCCATATGATCAGCAACCCCTGGAATAATCCTTATATTGCTATCTTCTGCTTCAAAACTGATAAAGAATAGGTCAAGCGTATTAGAAGTGCCGTGTTTGGTAAAACGGGTAGGCTCATGAACCAATTGTATTAATCCAACAAAATCTGTCATATTCAAGAACTCAGATTCAATTTCAGCGGCCCTAAGGTTAGATGTGTTTTTCCAATCAATGCCAGGGAGATTGAAATCGCCTGCAAGGATGACTTTGTTGCGGCTGGCTTTGCCATCAGTTTTGCCGTTTCGGAGGTTTAGGTCACAGATCTTCATCAGACAGTTTCTAAATTCAATCACCGCGTCAACCCCAGCGGAAGGCGACATGTAGGTGCAGCCAATAATCAAAGTTTGCCCAGATAGTTTAATTTGGCACCAAACAGATTCAATAACACCTCCAAATGAAAAATCAAGATTAATAGGCAAAGGGGCGGAGCAAATGTTCTTCTTGATTGCAATGAGCACCCCCCGCCTCGTGCGGGGATGGCTGCCTCAGTTGGCTGTCTGTCCATCCTATAAAGACAATAATCAGGCGGGAGTAACTCAGTGGAAGCCACACTTGTTGACAACCAACTCTCAGTGATCAATGTGACGTCAGCATTCTCCGTCAACATCAAATCAAGTAAGCTGGTTTTCTTGAATACTTGGTTCAATGACTGCACATTTACATTCAATAGATTGAGGTTCAAGGTGGGGTCACGGTCACATGCATCTTTGACAAATGAGAAAAGGGAACAGTTTGCTGCCATCGCTTTTTGTTCCGACCTATCTTCCGTTTGAGCACCTGTTGGTGTTGCATTCTGACCAACAAGGTGTGTGAGGGAAGTCGTACATGGATGCTGTTGCTCAGGTAGAATGGATGTTTCCGTATTTATGGAATGCTGTTCAATTGTCAACTCAGTGTGGGAGGGTGAAAGGAGCCCCGTCCATGCGGCAGGCGTTGAATTGCTTGGTGCAGGTAAGCATAAGCCGCAATGGAGTGGATGTTCATAAAAGGCAGGTGGTTTTTTGATAATAGCGGAACACAAAAGAGTTGATAATGTTTGGGAAAGCAGTTGTTGGGATGAGCACAGAATAATGTAAAAACGACAAAACCAGAATAATTTCAATGAGGATGAGATGCAGGTTGAAAAGTGAAAAGAGTAAAGAGTCAAAAGAGTGGATGTGGTCTGAGACATTAATAAATAAAGCACACTGTATGACAAAAATAATTGGACACAACCTGCATCAATGTTCTGATGGCTTCATAAGGCATGATCGCCGATCGGATTCTGAGACTGAGATCCACAGCTGCCTCGGCGCTTTGGCTTCAGGCTGGGCTTGTCCAGCTGAACAACGATCAATTGAGCGAGCTTGGTCGTTCCAATTCGGCTCAGGTGGGATTCGTCGACAGCATGAAATGAGCGTGCGAATCCATGGTTGAAGTCGAAAAAACGAACTCCGTTGGCGAGGCAGAAATTCCGGATTTGACTGTTTATGGAGAACAGTGTTTGCAACGGAAAACCAGCTTTTCGTATCACGGCGGAGAAGAGCAGTTCGGCGTCAGGCGCTTGAGCTCGACAAAAATCAAAGATCTTTTCAATGTTGTGAAGAAGAGTCGGCAGTGGCACCGATTGATCCAGGTCGTTTCTGCCAACCTGAATGACTATTTTCTTGACCGATGGGTTGAGGATTGGTCGTACATTTAGTAGGTGGATCATATCGGACGATTTGGCACCAGCAGACGAGATGACCCTGGTCTTATTTCCGGCGAGGCGAGTATGCAGATACTTGACGAGGGAATCGCCCAGAACAATCGAGCTTGCCTTCGCATCACCATGAGCTCGGAAAAAGCTAGGAGGCTTGGAACTCAGATGAGAGCCAGAAACAGATGCATTGGTACCAGGACCAACTGCTGCATGGGCTGAAAACTTCTCAGATGTCGCTGGCCTTGGAAAGGGGCCAGGTTTCTGAAATCTCTCACCTGTGACGGAATGGCCGGCTGCTCGGTCAACGTTCACGGCAGGTCGACATTTTGGAGACGTGTTGCAAGGCGACTTGAGAACACCAGCGTAGGTGGGATGAGAAGCAGTGGGCTGTGGTGGTGATGGGTTAGGTCCAATAACACAGTTGGCGAGAGTTTGTTCTAGGTTCATGACACGTGCAAGAATTTCCGACTGGGAAATATAGAATTTCCGACGAAAAAATATCATCATCATCGTCATCATCGTGGAGTCATATGGACTAATAGCCATTCGGCTGGTGGTCCGACCATTTACCTTGTTGCACACACCTTGGACTCGCAAGGAGAACTATGCCCCATAATCGTAGCCCATTTCTGCTCTGCATTCAACTGAAACGACTAGGACCAGTTTTACGGTGTACGAGAACTCGTATACACGCCAACCCGCAGGATTTCCCGGAGAGAATCATGCTCTGCAGAGCAGTAGACGTGTGACTTGTGAGATGTGGCTTCTCTGTTGTGTAACCTGCCAAGCCACTATCTTGGACTTGGAGCTAGGTGTTCTTTAACGTGCACAGTGTGATGCTGCACACGGGACCTCCTGCTTAACGTCTCATCCGAAGGAGACGAGGGACTTTGCCACAAAGCCCCCTTCCAGCAGCACAAACTGGGGTACAAGGGTGGTCTCCCATCCAAGCATCATCCAGGCCCAACGTTGCTTAACTTCGGTGTTCTGATGGGAACCGGTGCAAGCCACGAGGTATGCGCTGCTGGCATATTTGTATAGCTTTGTATAATACCTGTTGATTCTATATTGATATTGATTTGGCTACTGATTCTTTATTCTTTCTAGATTGATGATTAATCTCCCTACGCATATCGTAGGTTCAAATAGACTGATAATCAACACGATCTAAATGTCGCACCAGCGTGATGTTCCGACACGACCAAAATCGCACAATGTCCCAAAAGACTTCAAAACTGAATGATCAGGCTCACCCAAGATATCAACCATAAACAGGTTTTCAGGAGAGTGGACTGGAATTAGCCAGCTAAAACCAAATCAAACGAAAACAAGGGCAAATTTATCCTGTGGTGGGACTGACGACTGCATTTACTGTCCCCATCTGCCACGCCAATTAAAAATTCATGAAAAATGTGTCAATGAAAAAATTCAGTCAGGTGAAATATTGAAAATGAAATCCTTGTCGCCAATTGAAAATTCATGAAAAATTCGTCAATAAAAAGTTTAGTATAAGGTAAAATTGAAAACGGTTTATTTATATATGACGGCGGAAATTCTTTTCCAGCACCCAAGAAGTATACCAAACCACTTCGAAGGCTGCACGATTTTGAATGGCCCCCGCCCCCCAACATTCAGGTACACCCTTTCAAATTTCGGTGAATTCCCAGAGGTTACAGGCATATCAGCAGGTCTAACAAATGCCACACTGACATGGAAATCCATAAAATTAACCTATCAAGACATGTTTTTGCAACATCATCCCAACAACAAATCAGGTTTTTCAGCTTCTTGGAAGCCTCACACAAAAAGAAAAAACCCATTCAAAACCTTTCGAGTGACAAAAGGAAATTTAGGTGCCAGCAGAGCGTGATTAAAAGTAGGCCTCAGCGGCGCCAGAAGCCCAGATTACCGATCCCTGCCTCTCCCTGTGCTCAAAACAGGCTGCAAAATGTTCCGTGGGAAAGTGGATGATGCAAGAATGCCTGCAACACAAAGTGCAAACAAACTCAAGGCCAGGGATTACCAAAACAAATGTGGGCCCTCCCCAGCCGAACAAAAGGAACTTGAAACCGTCCCAACAAAAGCAAAGAACTGCTGGGGTCGCAAACCACACAACTCCAAAGAAAACACGAACATCTCTCCACGAAATTTGCCTATAGACTTGAATAGGTCCTTATCCCCGAGGATGCACCTGAGCTCAAACATGGTGTGCAAAATATCAGCCGCGCACATGAGCCAAACTGTTTTCAACACCCAAAAGTTTGCCGCATGAACTTGCTGATGGGAAGGCGGATACAAATAATGAACGACAAAAAGCAACAAAATTCACATTGGAAAGAATAACGAATAACAGTGGAATGAAGGTCCAGTGGAAAACTGCTTTTTGCCCGAATCTGACAATGTTTTCATCATCATCGTGGAGTGGTCCGACCTTTTACCTTGTTGCACACACCTTGAAGTTGCACACACCTTGAAGTTGCACACACCAAAACACACCATGTTTTGTCACATATATCAACTTTGTCCAATTTCATTTCGGGATCTCTTTCGGGAAGATCCCGTAGGATTGAAAAAGAGAAATTGCGACCCCATGCAAAAGAAAGGTTGCGATTTAATCCTTGTCAAATATCATCGTGATGTGAGAGATGGGAAATGCGGATTAACACTAAGTAAATAGGTGTTCATTTTGGACCTAGGATGTACCAACTTACTCTACCAATGTCATAATCTTTCTGTGCGTTGCAATTCAAACACTTTTGGGATCGTATTTTTTTATAAAGATCTGAGCTCGGAACCGCATATTGATTTTGTTGTCAAGAAATCTTCCTGCACCTTTCGCAGCATTTTCCGAAATTGAACCTGCCACTTCTGTTCGCGGGTTCAACGGAAGTGGCAGGTTCATACACGGTAAGAAAAAAAACTAGGGAAAGTGGTATGCTTAGGGATACTTGCGTTTGTCCTCCCACTGGTAACCCTGGCTTTATAAAGTAGCATGCCTTATGATGGATGCTACTTAGTATGCGCTTTAAAGATGCTAAGTATTATGCAAGTATTGAACTTTGCCTTGAGACATCAAAGACAAGCTAAGTGGCATCACATGGAATCTACCCAGCTTGCAATGCATGCACACTGGTATGCCTAGCATACCACTTAGCTTGACTGCTGCTTTTTTCAGGGTGTTCCATTTAAAAGTGGCCCCTCTTGCTTTGTGTGGTTTTTCGGTTTTTTCTCATTTTTCTCTCAGCCTTGGGCTCCCAAAACCAGCTTGTGGAGTTGCCTGTTGGTTCTCATGGTATTCACTGTCGCTACAAGCACATTCTTGTTGATGTGAAGTCCTTGAAACTTCTTCCTGAAGGCCATGATTCGTTTTCTGGGCGAACGCGAACTGCTGGGCCAGGAAAATGAATGACGTTTGTGGAACTTCCCTGGATTCCACGTCCTTGACCACCTCTGCCAGTCTGGGCAGATCCTCATTGCCTTCGTTTTACATCTTTTACTGCCCCTGTTTGGCGTCATTCGGGAGCCCAAGGCTGAGAGAAAAATGAGAAAAAACCGTAAAACCACACAAAACAAGAGGGACCACTTTTAAATGGAACACGCTGTATATCGTGGGATGCTGAGCAAGCTACCCAGCTTGCGATGCATGCAGATTGGTATGCTTCGCATACCACTTAGCATGAATTGCTGCTATACTGGTAAAAAATGAAAAAGCAACTGACAATTTTCCTCTTTATTGTTAATTTGGGAGAGGCGATGGGATTCGATACCGCTTCCGACAGATTCGAGCGAACGAAGCGAACACGAGAGAACCGACCGCGTTATCGATTGCGCTACCGAGCCACGTTGTATTTCGCAGCTCGAAATATCGTACTTGTCCAAATCGACGTGAACTGGGCGTCTCAACAGTCTTCATGACAACATTCCGAATTCTTCTGCAACCGAATGTCTATTTTTGAACTCTGATGCTCGCTGCGCTGTGGCAAAGTGGCATGGCCTTGAATTCACTCATACTTCTGGATTTCTTTTGAAAGCCACTCCTTACAAGAAAGAGTGAATCAGAAAAGGCCCGAGACTCACGTCGCATTCTGCAGTATTATGGTCTTCGTCTCGAGCTTGTGCATGTTTTCAGTTTACTGGTAAATTTTCTGTGATAGGTTAACAAACGGATCCTTTCGGTGAGTTAGCCAGATATTTCGCAAGGACAGATTTCAATTTGCAATTAACACTTTATCTTCAACAAAAACGTTCACAACTCATCTGACAAATTGGTTAAGTGAGGCAACAGCAGACGAAAAAAGAACAGCGCTTGAAATTTCGCAATTCATTTCCGGTATTTCTTGAGATCCGTGGTGGCGGAATTAATGTACCAGGCAATACATGTATTTTTCCCATTTAACTGGTTGCCTCCGAAACTTGTTTTCCATTCCTCTACAGCTGATCTTAAAGCGCTGATTGCAACCAAGCTTTCTATAGAGTTGGAAGATTTTGACCTCGGTTCTGGAAGAGAATCAAGCGCGTCACAGATGCATTTGGTTGCCACGGTCATCTTCAACGAAGAAAGGGACAGGACAATATTGACCCATTTCTGGATAGGCCCATCTGACATAAAACAAACCGTCACAATTACAGGGTGGCGTGGGCACAATTGGCTCGAATTCGGCGGGAATTTTCAAACATTAGTAACTGAGTGTTCTCTCTGGTCGGGGAAAGGATGTGGCTTTCGTCGATAAAACACCGATTTTCAGGGTCGAAATTATTACTATCGGCTGACGTTGGAGGACAAAAAGATGTGAGCAGTAGACAAGGATCTTCCCAGAAAAAGGGCTTTGGAAAAACTGAGTGAATTTGATACGGAAAGGCTTCAAATTTCCTCAAATGCCGATGGTACACAAAACAAAAATCTTGGAGAATAAACAAGGAACAAAAAGGGACCAAAAATATACCTACGACTCGTTTTTAGGGCACCTTCTCTGTCTTGTGAGCAACTTATCTCCAGTTGTGAATGGTTCAATGGAACGAAAAATTCCTGTTCCTGTTTGGTCCAGGTTTCCACCAGTTATCACATGCATGAACCAGGATGTGACATTGCATTCCGCAGGATCTGGTGAAGAACGGCATGATTCACGAAAAAGATTATGGAAGCGTCTTGGTATCCTTTGGCAAGCCTTTTAGCATCCACAAATGGATACAAAGTAGAGTGGATACAAACCAAATAGCATGAAGCCGTAAAAAATTCTGGTAGGGTCTTAGCATCCTCTGACAAACGTATTTGCATCCAAAACTAGAACGTGAAGTAGCATGAATACAAGCTACGAAGTGACCTTCCATACTATGAAGCATGAAAGCATGCTTGGCAGCATGGACGGCATGCTAGGTAGGATCCAGACATTCCAAGTAGGATGTGCGTATTCCACACGGATGCCATATAGGATGCTGTTCCGTTAAAGCATGCTATGAAGCATGAAGGCATGGGAAATTGCATCCGCATAGATGCTAAGTGGCTTCCGCAGGCTTGTGCATACTACTTTATGTACTGTTAGGCTACCTTTTACCTAGTTTATTTCTTACAGTGTACCAGCCTGGTTCTACCCATTGTGGAATATCCTTGTACTGTATTGAGCCCCCACATGCGTTGCGCAGTCGAATCCATCCCAAATGTCCAGCGGAGGGCGGCAAGACGAAAACCGGCACTTTTGACAGGTATGCACGAAAATCACCTGGGTTCCAGGTCCAGGTGTCCAAGTGTCCAGGTGTCCAGGTGACATTGGTCCAGGTGTCTAGCTCTTGAGTTCAGGCGTCGCAGTCACTGCCGAAAACGTCTGCTCTTTTTTTATCTTTCCTGATTTCGCCTACCAATTCCTCTGAGCTAATAATCTCTCCAACGTGGGACAGATAAATAGCCTCAGTTTTACCGTTCCGCTTTTCAGACAAACATGTCCTTCATGTCATTCTCTCCCGTGCGATCTGTCATTGGAACTCAACATCCAGTGACTCTGATCTCATTTCAGCTCCCTTATCCCAGTATCTTTCACACCAGGACTGTAATTATTGATGCATCTAATGAATATTCCACCTAATGAATACTGCTTTTTACCGTTGTGTTGATTGATCAATTTGCCTTCGTTCCTGTTCATCAAATGAAATCATAAAATCAAAATGTCTGTATTTTACGGAAATGAGCCTTTAGCATGATGCCACTCACACATGCAACTTATGTACCCACTGAAAATAAAAGAACTAGAATGTTGTGTTACTGCATGTATATGTCGACAATCTTCTGTTCTTAATGCTACAACGTTTTTTGTCTACCAAACTCATTGCAGAATTTCTTCGAATTAATGACTGAACAAACTCGATCTCCAGTGGAATTCAATATACTGCAGGAACTTATAATTACTTCAGTGATCTTCTACAAATGATCAAAAGTCTGTTCACAGCATTCTCAATGAGTAAAGATACAGTTGCGGCAGACACACCGATGCTATATACAAAATATAATGCCTTCAAATTGGCTAAAGTTATGGGATCACGGGAGTTTTCACTGCCACGAAACCTCATGTCAATGAGAGATTGATCTTGCATGATAAACAGCCGTCTCTGGGATTCAAGTTTGCGCATCTCGTCGCTCAACCAATGATCAAGCATTCCGCTTGCAAGAATTCGCAGCGTATGATGCTGGTACGTCAGAAAAAATGGGTCGTCTTTAGAGAACCCTGCTCCGGCAAAGATCGGCGAGAACTCGCCCTTTCCGAATCTGAGATTCGACTGGCCAAAAATATCTGTGTGGCTCAGGATTCTTATGTTCAAGGACGCCATTCTGTAGGAAATGCAGACGAAGTTGGATTCCTGTGCCATCGTGTGACACTTGGAGAACTCCACAAGTTTCATTCTTTTGAATATTTCCTTATTGCTGCCACTTGTAGCGGATTCAAACACCTCGTATCCTGATTGACCGAAGTCAACGAAGCCGATGACGTAACCCCGTTCATCGTGAGCTTTTATCGCATCTTCCAGGGTATCTATCGGCGGTTCTCTCGGTGGATTCAGTAGCCTCGAAATTAAGTTACCGTTAAACGAAACGATGATGATTACACTGAAGAATAGGCAACAAATTACTACTGCTCGAAAACCTCCGGGGATGGCGGCTGGCCGATCGAACTGCCACAGAATGCTGTAGATCGGAAGACGCCTCGCATTTCTTTTTGCCTTCCTTGCAGCTTTTAACGGAACAAACTTGTACCATTCGGCTTTCGATACCACCAGAGCAATCATACTCAGCGAAACGGTGGCAATTGCAATGTTGGCAAATATGCAAATCCAGACTTCCGTTGTAAAAGACATGAACAGGGAATACCACTTGGAAACAATTTTTAGGGGTCCTGTAACAAGAATTAGCGGCGTTATATAATGTGGTACCATGATATCCATGATCTTATTCAATTCGTAAGATAATGGCCCCCCACTTGTTCTGTCATAGAGACCAGTCACTAAACCCGGCAACTCCCCTGTTAGTTTTTTGGTGATACGGTCTCTGGTGCCCTTTTCCTTTAGAAAGATAAAATTGGCGTTGGCATTCATCTTTTCAAGTATTGCGCTGTGTAACTTGGCAACAGCACCTTCGACCACCCACGAATCGCCTTTCTTCACCTGATATATCTGTCCTGGATTGCTGGCCGTGGCTATTCTGATTGTTTGTGAGCGGTAGTTCGTGGCAAAGTTTGGGAAAAGGAGCCCTGATGGTACTGTGGACATCTCCTCGTCAATTCTCAACGAGCCAACTTTCACAACTTGGGATTTTCCATCTTTGTCCGATGAGAATAATAGCGACTGCAGTGTAATATGTTTTGAATGAGAACTTATGTGTAACTTGTACTTCAGCTTTATAAGTTCCGGGTGGTTTAGAACTTTGGTAGAATCGAGGTCACCGCCCCAGAACACAAAATAGGTTGACTTCCTACGATCGCCTGATATCCCAATATCAAGAAGGCGAAGTCGAAAATCTCGCAATCCGTCTTCGTTAGCAGTGCTCGTCGGTCCTTCAGATTTAGAATCTTGAAGAACAATAACCATCTCACATTGACTTGAAATTTGATTTCCAGGTCTGTATCCTTCGAAATCTGAATTCTCTGAAAAGAGGATGAAAAACCATAGCTGAATACGTGACGGAAGCATTCAAAGTGAATTTTTTTGTCTTGCAATGTCGGTTATTCTCTTAATCAATCATCGACAATTTTAGCGAAATTCTACCTGTTAAGGCCCAATTTATAATTCTATACAGAATAAGACCTTCAGCCCTCCGTTAACATTCCTCAAAAATCAAACAAAATGATCAATTGGTTTCCTGATTGACATTTTAACCCTTTCCATAAGATTTCTGAATCTGGGTCAATTCCTTGAAACAGCAGACTAGCAAGCATGTGTAAAATCGAGCAACATGTCCCAGCGTGGCATGAATGCACTTGTAAACGGAGAACCGCAACTGGTTATCTGTCTGGACCACATTTTGCACTTTTGAGAAGTTTGCATCGTGGCCTTTTGAATTTAGCCACTTTTTGAATTGCTCGACGGTCTTCAAGACAATCGGAGTAATGATAGAAGACCTGCAAGGACTGGATGCAATAAATTGGTGCTGAAAAGAATTAATCAGCATCGAATGGCCATAGATGTTTCACTGGCAGCTGCTTTCACGAGTGCTGAAGGATCTGAGAATTCAGTAAACGGCGTGGGCCTATATGTTCTTCCCAATTACGTGTAATTGGACTTGGTTGAACTTTACATTTAGCGGTTACGTATTAGCCGCCACGTGCTTTTACATGTGTTTCCGAGGAACTTGAAATTGGAGAGATCGCGCATTTGTCTTGTTATGGTTTCACCTGATGAATCAACCATCCAGACTCGTCGTTTGGCGGATTGTTCCTGTGCGATAATATGACTATAGCGAGCGAGAAGAACCCATTAATTGCTGTGTTCAAAACATGCGGGTATTGTAAATACTCATGCACTTTTATCTAAATTGTAGGCGAATCTCGGAAGATACACCAGCTGGATCCGCAATTAAAGCTGGTGATATCTTCGGTGAATAGGGAACTGGGTGAATTGAGTACCCGGTTCAAAGAAACACCGGAAAGTCTTTAGATTTCATGAAAATTTCAATTGATATCTCAGAAAGCCGAGAGTACTCGATGAACCTTACAACAATTTTATCACGAAGTCCGATTTACCCCAGAAATGATCAATCCCCAGTGTGGGTTTTGTGTTTGATTTTCGCTATGTGCACAGTTATTTAAATGAAAATTGTTCAAAATAAAAAATCAAAGTTTTTTTTTATTGTTGTGCTGAGCCAATTTTACAGCGACCAACTGCTAATGTGTAAAGGCCGCTGTAGAAAGAATCAAGGAACCGTCTGTGTTTTTCTTCGTCGATTTCGATTGAACTGTGAATGATTTCGAAGCGAATATTTAAAAATTTCACCAACCGATTTCAAACACTGCCATTGCGCCGACCTCGGCTTTTGCTTTCTGGTGATCTGGATTGCCAGGTAAATCTGAAACGATGACAGTTTTTCCAAGAGAGGTCACTTCTTCAAGCAACTTATTGATGTTCTGCTGATTGAAACCTTCGAAGTCGATGAATGTTATATGATCACAGTTCTGGGTTTGGGGATGTTTAAGAACAGTGTGTAGAAATCTTGTAATTGCTCTATCATTCCGGACCGGGTGAAGGTTAAGCGACACCTGGATACCGTTAACCATTTGAGCTCCTGATAGGAAAACAGCTATGAGAACCGTGGATTGTAAAACTGCACACGTCATGACAGGAAAGGTCGTGTGTCAGTCAAGGTGGACAGATGCTCCTTGCACAACGAAGGGGCCAAAGAGTGTGCATTCAATGAGTTGCAGATTGCAGATACTTTGTTGCATAGATTTGCTCATTGCCTGGCCAATTTGCATAAAAGTTGTGCATTTTTGATGGTATTAATTCCACGCCTCAGATCACCGTATTTTGGTTACTCTCAACAGGGAGAATGATAATTCTTAAAATAGCCAGGACTATTCCAAATAGAGCATTGTATCATATCCTCGAATGTGGAGTAATTTGCTCACTATCATTAATTCATCCTTCATTTTCAATACGCAAGGCTCAAACGTCAATATTCCTACCCACTGCTTCTTACAAGAAATGACAACATTATTAGGCACACACAACGTTATTCGCAAAAAACACCAGTGTCAAATAACAATTTTGAGGCATATGTTGATTAGTTCGTTAGTAAGCAGATCGAGGAACCGAACGCAGGTATTTATGATCAGCAACATGGCGAAAAAGAAGAATCAGTGGCATGCTTACTGGTTGTCGTGGCTGATGGACAACTCTACAGCCTAGCGCGAATTTCCGCAGCGATTTTAGCAAATAATCATGCTGTATTTTTGGAACCAAATTGTCCTCTGGCAAAACCCAACTGGAAACTGGTCCTGCCTTTACTTGCATATGGTACAAAGGATATCGTTGCAAGTTAGTTTAAGAATCACAAAGTAAAGTTTATACTCGTAATTCTACCTCCAAAATTGAGATTTGTTTTGGTTTCTGCGTCAGCAGCTAACTGCAATGCATGTGTGTCATTACGGATGCGTGGGATGGACTAAATCATTGTGCAATCGCCGGTGAAACTTTCGAACATAGCAGCAGCAATGTTTTCAGAATAAGAAGGCCGATATACGGTTATATCAGCAACTGTAATTATGGTTCATACATTGTGTTGCAAACAAATCCCATAGATGCCCGCTTGTTGCCAAAAATGTCAACATTTTCCAATTCTGACCAAGACTAAAGCTCCAATGACATGCACTGACTAAAGAGTGTATCAATAATGTGACAAAAACTTTTATTTCTATACCACATTATTTCCATCTAAAAATGCTTTTGCGGCTCAGACAAAATGAAAAAAGCCCTTGTTGCCTTACCACTTACCAGGCACGTTTAAGGAGAAACGACTTACATAATGATACTTAAATGACTCGACATTATGGCATAGACTATTTGAGCAAACTTCTATTTCATAACTCAGATGGAATGGGTATTCTGTATTGCTCTCCTGCACCTTTGCCAATTTTGCAGCTTTGTGGATATATACGTGTATGGACTTTTCAGGTAGATTATTGGCTGAGCCCAATGAAGTCTCCACTTTACAGATATTATACACATGCACCTCTTTGACTGAAGGAAAACTTGCTAAGTTTCACGCATAGGTGAACCTTTGTTGGCGGCGAAATTAATTTACCAACTCATACATGTGAATTATTGCGTCTGTTCATGTTTAAGTAAAAACTCCATGTTTCAGAAATTTAAAACTCCATCATGGAACCTAGAACAATAGGTAAAAGAACATCGACAGCTTCGGTGAAGCCGCCATGTGGCGGCAGCACTGTTGGCAAATCTGAAAAAATAAACGGAGCTGAATGGCGCTGGCCTTGCATTTCACAGAAAACATCTTTTCATTGGAAAATTTCGCACCTCAGCAACATGTGTGTTTCTTGTGCAGGATGCCCACATCATACCAGCTGCGCTCTGCAGACAGTCAAAATATTCTCTGTCAAAATATTTGATCAAGAAAAGGTCGAAGAAAATGTTTTCATGTCAGCTTCATGTCAGCGAAATCTGCAAACTGGCCATGTCCCTTTTTCCGCCACCCGTCCTCTTCTGAACGCAACATTAAAATAACAGCGTTGTTTTTGGTTGAGTTTATCGAATTGGTGCGGTGGCTCAGATGGTTAGCGCGTTTGTCACCTGTGCTCGAGGTCCCAGGTTCGATTCTCGCCTGAGGCTGAATTTTTTCGTGTTGATGATGAGATCAAAATTTCAAACCAGAATCGTTTGCAAGGTTTTTTCATTCTCAGTTGCAGTTTTCTGACCAATTTGAATTTGACGGGCCATCTCATTGCCCATTTTCGCACACACAGTTCATCACAAGTTGTCTGACTGGCTCCGGCTGGAGAAAATATTTCAGGGAACCGCCGTTGGGATTTCACCAATTCGCACAAATTGGACTTTGTTGCTTTTTGAATTCTGAGAGAGTTCTCTGTTCTGTCTCGTTGCTTGTTTGGATCCTGTGTTCGAAGACTTTAGCTCTGCACCCATCTTCCAAAAGTGAATATCCGAAACCATGTTCAATTTTGAGGACTTTCTGCTCACAAGTCCCGGCAAAACCGGTTGTTCGCACTGCGTATCATCAATTTTGCCGCATGCTCTTGCACCGAAAACAAAACAATGTTTCATGTCGCATTTTCTGCCCTAAAACGGCCAAATGGAGTTCAAATGCAATGATTTTGGAATTTTTGGAAAGCTAAAAGCTTTCTCCACAACTCTTCCACAGGTGTAAACCATGTTACAGCGGAAAAAATCGCACGATCATGAAAAATATCTGGCAGGACCGCGGCATTTTATCACATTCCAACATTTAACATTTTTTTCCTGAAATGGTTTTGATATTTTGTCAGTGTTATTATCGGGATTGTTTTCAACGCCCAAAATCGTCAATTTTCCGGCTTTCTCACTTCGAAAGTATGAACAAAATCCGTCAACTGGTTCAAGAGATAATCAACTTTCTGTCGGCGAACCCCGTCTCCAGTACTGCTCGTTTTTCTCTTCTCCTTCAGACTTGCGAACTGTGCGCACCTAGCGGTGAGAAACAGAAACACGAAAACACGCTTCACTCACAAAGCGAATTTTGAACGGGAAACGGCGAAGCTTACTTTACCTTTTGTTCCAGTATCATGACTCCATTTTGACTTCTCACTGAATCCAAAATCTGACTTGAAGCCAAAAATGCAATAGGGAGATGACGTTCTTTTGCAAAATAGCACCGAGTAGGAATTTTAGACAAGAGAAAAAAATAATAATAACGTGAGAAATGCACGGGTTGATGATTTGGATATTAAGCGGTTTACATGTAAATTCTTTCTGAACAAAGTGTCGAATATAGTTTTAAAATTATTTTCAACTGTAAAAATTTCTCATTTCATTAACTTAAGTTTTAGGAATCGAACAACATGCTCAGAATTCGTGAGAGACGAAAGCGAAAGCCGAAAGCGAAAGCCCGCCCTAAAAAGTCAGCTTATTCCATCATTTGTATAATAAGACAAATGACAGGCCCGTGGGAGAATCACCATCTGGGCACTTGAGATTGAATATTCATCGCACACGAAAAACGCACGAAACAAAATTCACAGTGATTTTGTTAATTCAGAAAATATGCGAATTTTGAGTCATTACCATAATCATTACCATTAATAATACGAATTGTAATAATACGAATTGTCAGCAGACATTTCTAAAACTTCGAAATTGAAATTTGTCTGAAATTTGCATACTTATGAAAGCATTCGATGAAGAGGTCAGACATCCTTTTTTTCACCGCAGAATCATTAATTCTCAGGATCACTGTTGTGAAATTTAGGTAATTACCTGATTTTAAGGTAATTTGAACATTTTAACACCGATCTGTTTGATGATCATCTTCTAAGTTCAATTTTTGTTTTTTTAAGATATTAGTTTTCACCTTTTTAATTACCTATTGCCTGTTTTATTGACCAGGAATTTTATAACTTTGCACTGCCGCTGGTTTCAACAGTTTGCGGAGAGTAGATTAAGAATAAGTTCGTTTCTGGAGTCTCTGTCGTCATCAGGTTTAGTAAAGTGATCCGAATAAACTCTGCAATGTTTCACGCCGAATGGAGTTCTTTCGCAGAATTGATATGATGATAGAGGTGAGACGAAACCTGATATTTTGTACTGATATTCACCAAGAAGCCAAAATCGGCTTCTTGCGGAAACTGCAGGAAGCGGCAAATTTAAACTCTCTGGCACGTTCATGGCATTATACCGCATGGACATCGGGGTAACCCGATCCGACGTGCAGGAGAAGGTAATACGACATAGACGGCACTCCGGGTTTGAAAAATATAAGGCTGAACGATTCTGTAACAAGTTTAAATGGAATTTAAAAAATCAGACTGATTATGGGTTCAAGATATTCAGAAGCTATTTTGTCTTGTGTTGTGAGGTAAAGTCCTTTCACTCTGAGTTGGCGTCTGAGTTTGGTGATTGATAAACAGGGAGTTTGGAATCTGAGCTCCTCGAACCCGATTGATCATTCCCTGAACTGCAACAGGTTTGTATTTTTCTTCGTCGCATTTCATATTTTCAAATCTGCAGCATTTTCAAGTTGGGTATCCCTGAACAAATTTTGGCGCGACGCCAACTCAGAATGAAAGGGCTGTAATTCCTTCATCAGTAGTGAACCAAAAATGTGACCAAAATATGTGTCAAACGTTTTCCACTTATTGCTTCACTTCTCTAATATGCAAAAAAGTAACAGTTCAAAACAAGTTCCTTGTAGAGTTAATCTGAGTGTTTTTGTCAACATTTTGATTGCGATTGATGACTTTTACGTAGTAACAAAGCTTTTTGCACTCTCTCATGATGCCTACCTCCGATGTTTTGTCGGACCTGAAACACTCATCCCAAAATATTTTCGAACTTAAACATGCTCATTTTCTTGATTTAAAAAGTAAACCGGATGAAGTAAAGGACGTTTTTCGTTCTGAAAATTTTATTCGGAAAATTTGCCAATGCAAAAACAAAATAATAATTCTACAAAACGGAAATTTTAATGAAGGAATTTCAGAGCATCGACAGCACTACATGCTGCCCAAAGAGGTACAAGTTCTACACATTGCCAAATACAGGGGCGTAGGTATTAGCGCTTCTATTCTATGCATTCAAGCATATTCTGTTTTCACCATATGACATTACGTAGGTACTTATAATCCCGTTTAACTCAATTCTGGCATGATGCAGACCCTTCCCCATCATATGATTGTGGGAGCCACACAGTTATTAGGACCTACGTGCTATTACAGGAAATGAATTATTTCCTGGAAAACATCTGAGCAATTCTGGCTTTTTGGTTGCCATAATCTTTGGCTGCGTTTCGTTTTCATAATTCAAGCTTTCCATAATTTCAATAATTCATGATTCACATTTTTCATAATTCGTGTTTTGTGATACGCGTATAAGGGGCATATCCCAATTACATCGATATTAACTATTAATAGGTATCGATGTAATTGGGATATGCCATAAAAGTAATAAGTAATAAAGTAATTGGGATATGCCTCGGGACATGTACACATTGGGATATTGTATACAAGGTCTTCAGTAATTGACGGGCCATAGGAGATTTTTGTCGGAATTTTAAAGCACGGGGCCAGGTAATTCCCCATCTGGCATGCGCTGCAAAAAGCAATCCTTCGTGAAATGCGTTTTACGGCGCATGCGAGATGGAGAATTACATTGCCCCGGGCTTTAAAATTCTGACAAAAATCTCCTATGCCCGTCAATTACTGAACACTCCGTATGTATGTATACATGTCAAACATATGTATACATATGATATATATCATATACAGGGTGGTCCATAAGTCACGCACCAATTGGGCTTTGTTTTTTTGAGTTCAGTTTGTTGAGTGTCTCTTTCGCTACGCATTTTCCTTGTTGCTTCATAGTGCAATTGCTTGAAGTGGCCGACATCTTGTATTTGGCATTCATACCTACCGATGACGTTCGAAAGCGAGAGGCTGGGCATAAGTTCGCCCGGTGTAATGAGGGCGCATTCCTCAGAGATTCGTTGTCTGAGGTCCCGGATGTTGTTCGGTTGCGTGGCATACACCCGGGACTTCAGGTGCCCCCAAAAGGAGAAGTCAAGTAGGGACAGGTCCGACTAACGGGCCGGCCACTCTACGCTTCCTCGCCGGCCAATCCACCGGTGGGGTAAATAACCGTCAAAAAATTCTCTGACGGCGGCGGCGCAGTGGGCGGGCGCACCATCTTGTTGAAACATTGACACGAAGGCTCTGATCAACACTGACCACCGTGTGCGGCGTTGCCACGGGCGGTGCGTGTGTCGGGTGCTGCAGGAAATCTGACAATGCTGGACAGATGCAATGCTCCAGCAGATACCGGGCCAGTTGAGATTGTCCTCAATGTAAAGAGGTCCAATGGTATGACGGCCGATAATCCCTTCCCAGACATTGGGTTTCATGGGATGTTGCATGTGGCCTTCCAGCGTTTGTGGATGTCCAAAATGCACTTAACACCGATGGTCGTCAGCAGAAGTCCAGCGACGCTGTGCTGCTAGCTGTAGCCGCCATACAGCACCACGCAACCGGAAAAAACCGAGAAACTAAAATCGAGTGGAGTAGCTGCATTGGTGCGTGACTTCTGGACCACCCTGTATATACATGTCCAATGTATATGTACATATACATTGGGATATGTACACTTCTGCCCATGGTAATTTAAAAACGGGTGAGGTGCAGAGAAAAGGGTGTAACGAATCAATATTTTTGGTGTCTTTGATCGAGTCTCGGATTATCCTTTTAATGCGTGACTCACAACATTTCATCTGATTTCAAGTTTTTATAGTTATGTATTAGAAAGGCGACAAATCTTGACTACTTTTTGGAGAATCAGAATTGAAACTGCCTGCGAACAGTTACACCAAGGATTTTTACACCAAAACAGTTACACCAAAGTTCGGAACGAGGATTCGACGACTTTTTGGATCATGATCCGGAACGCTTTCTAGTTCGGATGCTATTGTTCTGAGTGCATTTTAGCGCATGAAATGATCCTTTCGGCTGAATTAATACCAAAAACCTCAGTATTTCAGTATCTTGAGTCGCAGTTCCCAGAAAACATGAAAACCCATCTGAATTTTTTATCATTTTTAGATTTCAGTCCGCTTAACAATGCGATTGTGCTTCTGTTGACAGCTGCATCGGAATGTTGCTGGAAGAGAAATATGTGCGTAGCATGTTTCGTCATCTTTCCAAAGACCTCAACCCTGTCAAAAAATGTTTAACCACCCTATCTGTTCTTTAAGTACGCACCATAACTCTTTTTTTCCCCGCACAATTCGCGATTGGAACTCCCTTCCTTCAGACTCTTCCATGATCAAAAAATATCTTGTTAGTTCTGGGCTGTTGCCATCGCAAGTTGCTGTCCAATCCTGATTCTTATTTTTGCATTGTGTGTTGTTTTGATTTGATTGTTTGTTTCTGAAATTTTGGTTGTCGCCAGTTTCCTTTTTGATCGACATTTTTTACTCTGTGTATGTGTGATTCTTCTGCCACCTCGCAGTCGTATTGATTGAAAGAATAAAGAATAAAGAATAAAATCGGAAACTTGTGAAACTTTTCGAGCTACAGCGGTAAAATATCCGTCAGTGCGCAGATTCGAAATATAGTCGTCCTGAACGCACTAAATGGCACCATGATGCGTTCACCCGCATAGGATACCCGATCTTCATGCGGAAGATTCCGTTATAATCTGGCGACTTTTCGTTTTTTGACGAATTAATCTGATCGCTAATGTGCCTTAGCATTGAGTGCATTCGGGTAGCACGACATCTTACACAAAAGTTCATTTTTGCAAAATCGTCAATAAAAATAACGGATAGACACCCATATGAACAAAAAACCTGGACTGATTTTTCACTCCTGGCACCGGTGACATCTTGGTTCCTCAGACAGGTACGAAAAAAATTGCTGTCTTACTTTTCACATTCACAGACTTCTCATTGAATACAAATCCCACTTCTTTTGGTACTGCGACGTTGAACTGCCGTTCATTCTGTTGGCACCAACATGTCCAAAAGCTTGAAACGGGCCAAAACAAAAGATCAAACGGCCAAGCTTCTCTGTTGCTTCATTTCAGGAGAGCAGGTATTTCTGCGCTGTTAATGCTTCTGGTTGATCATCTCAGACTCGGGACTCGGTACCAGACAATACTCTTCGAGACCCACAACCTTTCCATGTAACTTTTTTTTCTTTGCGCTCAATCGATTGCAAGCTGACACCAAGGCTGAAACTGTTCTTGACGACTGACGATTATGGCATGGTTATTCAATTAATGGTTGTTCCATATGAATACGATGCCAGCGCCTCGTGCGGCTGCGGATCGCGTTATGACGTCATTGGACTGGGAGTTGTGAATTAGACAGAAGTGGACAGGGCAGAAAGTGCACTGAGGCAGAAGTGGACCCAGGCGAAGACGACTGCGGCCGAAGTGGACTGAGACAGAAGTGGACTGTGGCAGAAGTGGATTGGGGCAGTTGTGAACTGAGGCTGAAGTGGAGAAGTTCAGAAGTGGACTGATTTCGAAGTGCACTCGGTCAGACGTGGATTGAGTCACAAGTGGACTGGGGAAGAAGTTGAGTGATGCAAAAGTGGACTGAGGCACAATTGGACTGGGGCAGAAGTGGACTGAAGCCGACAAAAATCTACCTCATTCCGTTCTGTCCCAGTCCCCCGTATACCCATAATCTACGTTGGCTGGGCAGGACGCAGTCTTTTTCTGCGCGAGGACAATCAGTGCCGCGTGATCACGTTGGAGAATTCGTTGGAAAAATTGTCCGTGAACCCATTAAAGCAGACTGCAAATTTAGCGTAAATGCGAGACAGTGCAGTCACCACATCGGTGGTCGCGATGTGACATTCACTCCTTTCCTCGTGATTCATTGCTGCGAAGTGTTTGATTTCGACGTGTGTGAGAGTTCCACTAAACCAATACCAATGTGTGATATCCAGTTGAGAAACTAACATTTTTGACTTTCAAAGACGAAATTTCAAGTTTCAAATTCACTGCTTTATTGGCGATTTCCCATTTTAAAATTTATGGATTTTGAAGTCCTGACAGAAGCGTCAATGTAGCGAAATTTGTTCAAACACTTGAGAACACTTTCTCACGTCCTACAAAAGGACCTCGCTGGATGAGAACAAATCATGAAGCTGACCTGAGATTGGTCTATTGTGCTCTGCTCTCGAGAGCTCACATAAGTTTATTTCATTTCCGACAGCGTCGATTCAGAACGTATAGAATCTGGACTGACGGAATCGAGGGGGGAAAATGTGCCTTACGAAAGTTGTTACCCCGATATAAACATGAAGAAACGGAAGAACGTAACTCACAAAAATTCATTCCAAAAACAAGAGAATCAATTCTCAAAGAAATCCATTCCTAAAAAATGCAATTATCAAGAAATCCATTCAGCCGCCCACCTTCCTCCCACATCTACTGCCCCATCTCATTTTTCTTGTTCAGAACTTTCTCCGGGAATTATTTGTTTGTTTTTTCTAAATTTATCACATTCAATACTGCCTCAAATGAAGTGGAAGCTGACAACAGTCAATATTAAAATGGTCAACATGGTAAAGACAAGGCAATGTTTATCAAGAGAGGAAAAAAACACATCTATACCAATTGTTTTGTGGTGTGACTGCTTGTGAAGCTAGGGCACGGCAAATAAGAGGCGAGGCTGCTGGCAAGGAGTTCCAATCCCCAATGGTTCTATGGAAAAATGAATGAAGGTAGCGGTTTGTTGGTACCGGTTGGTTTAATGGTATCGGGCTCTTGTCATGTGTTTCGGTGTCAAGGCTTCCAAATCCAACAGATTTATCAATAGTAATCTGCTGTCAGCCAAAAAATGAACACATTTTTTGGTTTATTCGTCGTGTGCATGTTCCACAAAGCTCGTTCCTTGTCCATTCTCATTGCCACTGGAGCAGCGATAAACTTATGAGATTCGCCAATTGATTTTTCGGAGGTTTTTAACGTTCAGCTTTGCTCCGAAGCGCTACTGGGTGTCGCGCGTTTCCGGACTTTGTTGGGAACCTGATAAGCTTCGCGTGGCAGCGATGTATTCCTGGCGTGAGGACCTCTCTCTGGGATGCTTTCAAAAGTGTAAAAGGTTTCCCGCAATCATTGAAATGTCGGCGGGATCTGAGTTTTCTTAGTCATTTTCATTGGCAAATCTCCAACCCATAATTCAAGATTGTCATGCCAACGATCATGCTTTTTTGAAAATTGCCCAAACCAATCACGAGCATCTTGTCGCTACATCGTCTCGATGCCCGGTGACCTTTCAATGAGATGAACGACCGATGGTTCTCTGAAACTTGAATGAAATATTTCTGCATTTTATTCATGCAAAATCACAGATATATTCCAACAGGTTGTGAATGAGAGCCATCTCGACCTGTTCATAATTTAGTTGCTGTGACTTTACATGACCAGGAGCAGCCGTTGCCATGGGACTGTGTTGAACGCAATACACTTTGGAATATCGTCATCACACGTGCATTTGGTAAATATTTGTGGTATCAAACAAGTGGCCACTAATATCAAAACGCATTTCCACTAATATTCAAACTGCATCAAAATTGTAATTTTCCGTAATTGCCACTGATTTGCAAAGAAGTGATGGCCATATCCATGTTCCTTTCCTTTCATAACCCATTGAAAACTGCACGAATTTCTTATTTGCTTCTGACATTTACATGGCATATGGCTTCACGAGATTCCCCGACGAGACAATCGTAATTACATAAATAATTCTAAACGTATTGCAGTTCGAATCGCCAGGGTTTTGGATTGATATAAGAATATTACTTCAAGGACATCAGATTATATGTTAGGACAGATATTATATCATTAGATAATATGCCAAAAGTTGGTAATAAAATTATTTGTGGTATCACACCGCATAAAAGTACAAAAGCACATCGCATATGGATCACACCGCATAAAAGCACTAAAGTTTTACAAAAATGGTATTTTTTGAGAACTGCAAACCTTGTCGGCGTTAGATTTCAAAGTGGGCGAATCCAGATGAGCACAATCAAATTCCATGCAAACTTGATAATACCAACAACCATTGACCAGCACTCATTCTGGGCGCAGCCGTGCGTTCATCCAGAACTGACTGGCCTGCTGCATCCATATCGTCGCTACCTACTCTGTTTCAATCATCATGGAAAACGTCTTGAAACTTCTTTTTGCAACAGGGCTCTTTTCGGTGCACCTCAAGAGCATGGCGTCCCAGGTGCGTTTATCTCTCCAAAATTTGCCTGGTGAAAAGGAATCGATTGCAATCACTAAACTTGTGTTAACTTTTGGCAATCATCTTCAAACCCGGAACTGCGATCACTTGGCCTTCATCGATCTCGGAGGATTTAACCAACTCAACATTCAGAAGTTGCTTCAGGACGTCGCTTCGATAGAAAAGACGACCATCCTTTCGGATCTACCGCAAAACCCAAATTATCAGGAGGCAAGGGAGGAATTCGGTGCAAGGGCAGTATTCGAAATCGGTAGGTTTATCACACTGATCTGTATTTATCTTATCTGGATAGACATCATTGTATACCTGCTGCGTGCCGCGTCTCGTGAATGACCCTTCTCCCTACGGATGGGAGTCCATGCGGTCGACAAAAGACTGACTGCCAGCCATCGAAGCGCATTCAAATTAGCAGAATCCAGGGGGTTTTATCTGTTTTTCCTTCTCTTGTGCTGGCAAAAAGTTTTGTCACTTTTCAGACAATTGAATTGAATTGACGGGTAAAAAGTGGGCTTCGTGAAAAATCAAATTTAAATCACGCTTACAATAGAAATTCTGGCAAAATTGTGGTGTCAATTCAGGAGCATATAAAAACGGCAGACTTGATGGATTTTGTGGATACAGCAACTGCTATACACCAATTGGCATCGGCTCAAACATTCTGAAACAATGTGAGTTTACTGAATTTGTTTCTGACACGACTTCTTCAGTATGGGTACGTGGTACGTGTCAAATTCGTGCGCTTTGGCGAAAACATGGGCCCGTGGTGGCAGTACGTTTTGAAAAGAGTTTCACCAACTGAGACGAGTTATGGAATCCTCACGGTTCAACACAATTACGTAGTCACAGACAGAACCAAACAACTGCATTGGAGAAAGTTTGATACTAAAAATTCTTGCCTTCTTTGAAAGCACGCCATTTTTATAACTTTGGGAGACTCGAGGGGTTTAACGGGGGCAATGCCTTCGGAGGGTCAATCGAATTCAGACTAAACTTAATCTGTGCCAGACCGGGACAATCTACATCGGACAATTCTACCGGAGGGGACGATCCTCTTTATGCGCAACTGGATCATCAATTTCTTATTGTACATGGTGTTCGAATCGTTACCTAATCACACGTCATTTATTGGTTTTAGGATGCATTTTTAGCTTTTTGATTTTAGTTTCTCATTGAAACCTTCATCTTCATCATTTGCCACAATGAGTTGGCAGCTGCTGGCTCGGAAGAACTTTGTTGCACAAATTCAGATTGCAAGGAGAACAATGCCCCATAACCGTAGCCCAACTCCGCTCTGCATTCAAAGAAACAGAGACGACTCCGAACCGTTTTATGGCATAGGTATGCGAACCGTTAGAATTTCCCGACGAGAGTCATGCTCTGCAGAACGGAGAAGTGTGTCTCGTAATATGTGGATTTGTGACCTGCCAGTGCCAACTGCCAAGTCTGTCATGGACCAGGTGCAAGCTGATGTTCTTTAAAGTGCGCAGTGTGATGATAATATGGGACCTCCTGCTTAACGTCCCATCCGAACAGACGTTAAGAAGGTCGTACCATTAAACTATAGGGTCCCTAACTCAACCTTACCTTTTGTGCCGATTCGTGTACCCTGAAGAACACGCAATTGATTGCCCCGTTTATTTGAACAGGTTCGCAGGCATAAATTAGAAACAAAAAATTCAAAATCCAAACTTATAGGTGCATCTTAAAATAAAAAATGACTAAGATGTGATTCGAGCACCCATGAACAAAGCGAAATTGTGTGTATGTATGTATTTTATTTAGATTTGTGATTTTAATGCAAATATCAGTTTTAACAAGACAAGATTGGGCATGAACAACAAAGCCACATTTTCAGGGACGTGGAGAGAACTGATACACTGATATAGGCTATGGCAATAATCAAATAAAGAAAAAAAATAATGAAAAAGGACTTGACCGATAACTTGTCCAAACGACTTGGATGGAACAAAAAGAACAATAATTTAAATGAAGAAATGATTGATCACTTTCACGGTGTTGAAAATGTGTTTAGGAATGATTTGCAAAGTTAACTCGATAAAAGTTTTCTATTAAGATTATTAGTTACTTCGTCAGAAGTGGACTTCAAAAGACACAAGTTAGCCTCGGTGGGATAGGACAGAGCAGTTGGCTGGTGTCTTCTCTTTTTACGAATTAAAGTTTTCAGCCAGTTATTCCACCAGGGAAATCGTGTGCCAACGACTGATTGTGTGTCAACGATTGATTGCTCCAGTTCCGTGAAGTGGACTGTCCCTCCAGTAGAATTATTTGCAATAGATTTGTCGCCGTTCGTGCCTAGAAACTTTGACCTGTCTTCGATTGTCCCACCGAATTGCGTTGTCCCCGCCGTAAAAATGCGTTTAAGCCGACTCGAAAACTTTGAATTTTGCTAGTGTATTTTGTGCCAATTTGGTCAGATGGCATGGGTCACATTTTGCGCAAACCAGCTCTTGTGAATTGGGATGGTGAAGTTCAGAATTGGGCTCATTCGGATCGTTGAAAATGATGCACCTGAATTGCCGAAATGCGTGAATATTCACTGCATGCCGTCGCTTGTTGGGATCCAATTGTAATTGGGTAAAAAAGGAAAATGAGAGAGCAACAGAGGGTGATGTTGCGGGCACCCAGGATGTGATCCAGATTTCAAGAAGTGGCAAAAGAACCAAACGAGCAGCTCTCAGGTCAGTTCAAGTGAAAATAAAAATGCGATTTTGACGAGGAGCATGGAGTTTGCATGGCAGGCAGCGCGACATAGCAATAAAAGTCGCTCTTACTGCCTACCGCATGGCTGCTACAGCAAATAGGGGAAGAGACATGTCTGCTGCTGCTGAGCTGGCTGTCCAGTTAACATATCTACATCATTGGTTTATCATCACTGGTGTAAGCTATAAATGACGATGCTGAAGCGCAGGCTTGGCGAGAAATCATTCCGGGACTAAGCGTACTTTTGCAATGCCCACAAGAAAAACAAGGTGAGCGCTTCTATGTAAGGCCAAAAAGTGAGACAAGGAACGCTTTTTTCTTCTTCTTCCTTGGGGGTCTTATGGAGAGATAGCCCTAATGCTGGTGGTCCGACCATTTTTATTTATTTTTTTGTGACATCAGCCAAGGTCCTGGAGAGGTTCTGCCAAATATCATCTGAGAATAACTGCTTAGAGTAACTGCTTTTTGAACATGAACGTTTTTTTCCTGTACCCACGTGTTGAACAAGGCAATAGACGCATGAGCGCTTTTTGAAAGGCCTGCAAGTTTTAACTAGACAATCGACACATGAGCGCCGTTTACAAGGCCTACACTAAATCAAGACAATATACAAGTCAGAAGATGATTTGACTTCGCATGCCTGGATCAGCCAGCAAGACAAGAAGACCACATGGAGCAGGAACATTAGAGATAAGGAGCACTGAGAGGTTTTAGATTAAGGAGCTCTTGTGTCAGGGGGCAAGGCCTAGAGGGAGCGTTACGCTTCTTTTCATTTCGGGCAATTCCATAAAAATCAATGGATGTACGAGTATGTGGTGATCGAGATGATGAGCTCATAGCTTTTGGGTGCTTCGGCTCTGACCAATGTGGCGTTTAAAATTTTAGACGCTGCTAGCGTACGAATTGGAGCCAGTTTTGCTCTAGGCGGACAAGGTTTGCGATATTTGCAAGCGTCAGTAGTTGAGTTACGAATTAGCAGGTGCAAAGAGACGACAATCAGCCAATCAAACGATAAAATCCAAAACGGTATTTCTGACGAATTTCAAAAGAGGAATTTTAATTTCCAGTGTGTCCAGTGGTTTGAGATTGCTATAAATTTAATTAATTTAATTAATTTTCCTTTAACATTGCCAAAATTCTTGTGAGGTTTATCTCAATTCCTTGCTATGCGTGCTTGATTGCGTAGTTTGCTCACTGAAATTTTCATTCTCCTCCGTTCCTTGGTGGGTTGTCTTCAACCCACCGAGAAGTGATCTCCTCTTCTTCACGAGAGATTGGTAATTATTACTGGCAGAAATACCAGATTGAAGTAATTTGCATTCCTGTTTCTGTGCCGTGATTCGATATAATATGATGTTTCGCTTTTGGTGAATCTCGATCTGACTGATTGTGCCAGGTCCGCTGCTTGAATTTGGTTTTTGGTTGTATTTGCCAAGGGTTCATAATAATTCAACTGTTTGTAATGCCTTTAAAATTGCTCTTGTAATTCCCCATATTTGCTGACTTGAACATTGAAGCCGAAACAGATAGAAAGAGGATGCGAAACGGAACAAACGTAAAAAGAGTGGATTTGGACGGAAGTGAAGCCAGAAGTGATTGTTCATTGCAATCGTGACAAGGTATGCCGCTGCTTAATGAAATTCGTTTAACAGAGGATCTTTTTCAAAGGAATTCTATGAAAACCGTTGTGATAATTCTTTAAATCGGCAAAAATTTGAAAAGTAATTATTCGCAATTTTTATTTTCAGAAAATACAGATTTCGAAGGTTATAGGCCGGCGAACCAAATATCATCTCAGTGTGAACTGATCTTAGTTCTGCATGGAATCTCTGATGATATGATTGGAAATAAGGATGGTTTCAGGGAATTCCGACTTCGTCTTCTTGATCTCGGGATATCAGGAGATAGAAGAAAATCATCTTATTTCGTGTTTTGGAGCACGCAATTACAATCCAGGGAAATTTTGAATCATCCCGAGCTGGTAAAGCTCAAATACAAGCTCAACATTACCATACGCCCTGCCCTTATAGTTCTTGATTCTTTAATTTTCTCAGCGAACAAAGAGGGGAACACAAAGTTGGTTACAATTGGCACGTTGAGAATTGATGGGTGCTCTACACTAGCAGATGAGCTTCTTTATCCTAATTTTGCCACCAACTATGGCTCTCGAACAATAAGAATAGCAACAATAGACAATCCTGGGCAGACTTATCTGGTGAAGGAAGGTGATTCTTATGTCGCAGACGGTGTCAGCGTCAAGATTCACAGAGTCATACTCGAGAAAATGAATGCCTCTGCTGATTTCATATTTCTACCGGAAATGGGCTCCAGAGACCCAATAACCAAGAAACTAGCCGGTTCGTTTGTCGGTCTTGTCGCCGGAGTTTATGACAGAACAATTGGAGATCCGCTTTCCCATGAAATAAATAAGGTTGAGGATATTTCGATAGCCCATTTCATCTCACCGCTGATTCTTGTTACAGGACCTCTGAAAGTAATTTCCAAATGGTATTCCCTATTCATGTCCTATACAGCATATGTCTGGCTTTGCATATTTGTCAGTGTTGCTATATCGACCGTAACTTTGCTGTTTATAACCTTGGTGGTGTCTAAATGTGAATGGTATAAATTTGTACCGCACAATGTAGTCAGGAAGGCCCGAAGATACGCAAGGAGACTTCCTTTATATAGCATCATGTGGCAGTTTGATCTTCCTGCCACAGTTCCGGGAGGGTTCAGTGCAGTCGCAATTTGCTGCCTGTTCTTCAGTCTAATAGTTACTGTGACGTTCAACGGTAATCTCATCTCGAGACTCTCCAATCCATCAAGAGAAGCTCCCATCGATACTTTAGAAGATGCCATAAATGCTCATGATGAACGCGGTTACCGTATTGGCTTCGTTGATTTCGGTCAATCAGGTTATGAAATATTTGAGGCCGCAACAGGTGGGAGCTACAAGGAAATCTTCAAACGAATGAGGAAGGTTGAGTTCGCTGAATGTCACAGGATGGCTCAGGAATCCGATTTTATTTGCATTTCTTTTCGAATGGCTTCGGTAACCATGAGAATCATGGGCCACACCGATATTCACGGGCAATCGAAACTCAGGTTCGGTAGAGATGAGTTCTACTCAGTATTTTGCGGAGCAGGGTTCTCAAAGGATGACCCATTTTTTCAAGCACATCAGACCCAAATTTTAAGAATCCTTGCAAGTGGATTAATTGATCACTGGATGAGTGTTGAGATGCGGAAACTCGCAGTCCAACGCAGGCAGATGCTTCTGCAGGACCCATCTGGCATCAGCGTTGGATTTCAAGAAGAAGAACATGCCCGTCGTAACCCCCTGACTTTAGCAAATTACAAGGTGATTTATTTGATTTATGGAATTGGAGTTGTAACCGGCGCAGTTTTTCTAACAGTTGAGTACGCGACGCACAATGTTCCACTTCGTAAAAAAGACAATGTCATAGAAAGCCGCCCATAAATGCCAAGAATCATGTGGCTGGCTGGAGGGGATGGATTGGATTTTCATCGAAGTAATTTTGGCGAACTTGCAAGCCCTTTACTGGTACCTTCTGCATTCATTGTGTACACGATTGCAGCCGAACGCAATGTCCAATCTTAACCAAATTTGGCAGGAAGAAGTGTCCGGCGAATGTTTTGGATGAGTTCGAAGATGAGCATTTTCGTTCAAGCCGTTCGACTGTAAATGGGGTGCGAACCCCCCGAAATAAAAACGTTATTTGCAGCGGCACGCAACGTCCAATTTTAACCAAATTTAGCAGGAAGTAGCGTGCGGCGAATGTCTTGGATAAGTTCGAAGATGGGTATTTTTGTTCAACTCCTTCAACTGTAAATGGGGTGCAAACCCCCTAAAGATAAATGTTATTTGCAGCGGCACGCAACGTCCAATTTTAACCAAATTTGGCAGGAAATAGTGTCCGGCGAATGTCTCGGATGACTTAGAAGGTGGGCACGTTCGATCAACCCCTTCGACTGCAAATAAGGTGCGAACCCCCCGAAAGAAAAACGTTATTTGCAGCGGCACGCAATGTCCAATTTTAACCAAATTTGGCAGGAAATAGTGTCCGACGAATGTCTCGCATGAGTTCGAAGATGGGCATTTCCGTTCAACCCCTTAGACTGTAAATGGGGTGCGACCCCTTAAACTGTAAATGGGGTTCGAACCCCGAAAGAAAAACGTTATTTGCAGCGGCACGCAACGTCCAATTTTAACCAAATTTGGCAGGAAGTAGTGTGCAGCGAATGTCTTGCATGAGTTCGACGATGGGCATTTTTGCTCGACGATGGGCATTTTCGTTCAACCCCTTAGACTGTAAATGGGGTTCGAACCCCCCGAAAGAAAAAAGTTATTTGCAGGAACGCAACGTCCAAATTTGATCAAATTTTGCAGGAAGTAGTGTGCAGCGAATGTCTTGGATGAGTTCGAAGATGGGCATTTTCGTTCAACCCCTTCGACTGTGAATGGGGTGCGAACCCCCCGAACGAAAAACGTTATTTTCAGCGGCACGCAACGTCCAATTTTAACCAAATTTGACAGGAAGTAGTGTCCTGAAAATATCTTATGGCTGAATTCAGAGATTGGAATTTTCGTTCAACCCCTTCGACTATAAATGGGGTGCGAACCCCCCGAAACAAAAAAAATTTCTAGTCTAGGTACGAAGATGGGAATTTTCGCCAACCCCTTCGAGTGAAAATGGGGTGCGAACCCCGAAAAAAAAACCGAATTCCAGCTTAATGTAGCATACAATTTTAACCAATTAGCTAGGATTTCTCAAGAGATCAAAGCTTGTCGAAGGGGTTGTTGATTTTTAGGTCGAAAATCAAAACGACTAGAGAATATTGGTTCGGGGTTCAATGGTCATGGTCAATTTCTTTTGGAATATGTAGATACGTTTTTACATTGAGCGCCGTTGATCTTTGGTGGCCCGAACTACATCATTTATGACTTGTGAGGTAATATGCCGATGCGAAAGCAAGGCAAGAAACTGTGAATGTGAAAGGGCCTGTGAAAGAAACTGTGAAAGAAACTGTGAAAGAAACTGTGAAAGGGCCTGTGAAAGAAACTGTGAAAGGGCCGATAACTTTGTCCAAAAACAATGAAAGATGTTTTCAAATATAAAAGAATTTGGTTTGGCTATGAAAATAAAAGGGAAAAATGATAACAGAAATAATAGCAATGAAAGCAATGACCATGGACACCTGCTTGGCTTGTATGCGTTTGGGATTCGAGACGTTGACAGAAAAATCTGGCATGTGACGACATTGAATGCATCAGGAAGTGTCTCAGCGTTCTTGAAAGACGAAAACTCGAAGATTCAGACAACATATTAGACGAACATTTAATTTTGGAGTCTGGCGGGATATGCCCCCCATCGAAAAGTTTGTTTTGTTTTGGGCTGCGATGGTAGTGGCACAGTACGGTTATTGAAGCTATCTAAAGAAGAAGCAAGTTGCTTTTCGTTTGATGTTCAATTATGCACCCAACCTCGAAGTTCACGTTAAGTCGAAATGTTTTGCCTTTTAATCCGTAATGCAATAGGAATTCCAAAAAAGACGGAACCAATTTTCTTTATTCTGTTTGACGAAGCATGATTTTCGGTGCAATTTCCTGAATTAATCTCCAGACGCTTTCATGAGTCAATCCAGGTATTTCATATTCATTTTGGGGGATTATTTGTTATTTTTGGAGACATTAAGCAACTTTCTCCGTTTTTGGAAACAGCACTGAAACTGGAATCCATCGGCTACCGATGCCATGGAGCCAATAAATGAAAGTGCAAGGCATTCTCTTTCTTTTTCGAAAGGCAATCTGGATCGCCTGAAAATTGGATCGCCTATCTAACGGAGAAACAACCGAACAAGATTGGGAACCGTTATGTGTCACGATTATTGATCTTCCTTCATCTTTCTTGGAAAGTTGGAAAATATTTTATTGAAAAGTTGACGATAGTTCAACATTTTGTCATTGAAAATTTTGAATGAACCTGTTACGCTGATGGCGATCATTGATCAGGATGAAGACTCAGAAAGGGTATTCACACATCAGTTTGTGCACGGATTATGTCACTGGATTATGTCACGATGTCCGAGAAAGGTATAAAAACCGGGGTTTTAGGAACGGTTAAACTCCACACGCTTACACAACAAGCTCGCCTACTACGCGCAAAGTTTACTTTCACGCGTTCCTAATTTATTTTAACAATATCAGATATTAATTCACTGTCATAAATAAGCTGCCATTTGATGACATTGACAAAACTGTGATAACAATATGCCAACACCATCGCTTAATTCATATTTTGGACACGTGCTGAAAATGGCGCATTGCCTTCTCCGACGCTTCTTGGGATCTTGGGACGAAATAAGGAGGTTAAAACGAAATAAATGCATGCATTGGTTTGTGCAACTGCATGAATTCATTGATGTTTTCCTAAATTTAATTATTTGTTGGTGCACAGAAGTGGCATTTGGACAGGGCAGTTGAATACCTAAAATGGGCACCCTTACGCTGAAATTCTGTCACTCCCTGCAATGCTGTTGCCATTTTGAAAATGAAGTCGAATGCTTTTGTTATCATATCGCCATTCATGATGTCTGATGTTCAAATTATATTGGTTTGCAAAAACAGAGGAAACAGGTACCGTGTTGCACAGTCGCACGGTTAGGCTGAGCGAACCGTGGAATTTCTGAGCCGTTTTCAGATTGATTGTAGCATTAGGCATGGGGACCATTCTCTCCGACGAAATTTCAACCCAACACGTCTTCCTCTTTTACATCGTTGACAAAAAAGTCAGTCCCCTCATTGTTGTCTTTCTGCGAAAAGAACAGCGTTTGCAAATGTCGAAAATTGAGACATCACTGTTATTTCTCGATGGCACTTCTGACTTGACAGCGTGAAATTTTGCAGGGATAAAAAGACCCAAGCATTCGTTGTTGATGATAAAACTTGAATAGAAAGGGGGTCAGCTGAACACTTGAATGGTGAGCAGAATGAAATTGCCAGCTTCTTGGTTTGGTGGGTCACGGGACGGCTGGAATATTATTTGTCCAACAAAATACTTTTCGTTAAAAGGAGTCTCTTCACCAAATCGAGGAAGAGAAAAATATAAAAGCCTGCCTCGAAATTTTGTACCGCCTGAGGTCAGATCTGCTACTTCGGATGAAATTTCCGGCGGCGTTGCGATTCGGAAAAGTATTGTTAAATCTCATGAAATCGACAAAATAATTGATGAGTGACCTCTGATCCCATTTGCCCACTGTCTTTCAAATGGGTTCAAAAGTGAGACATCAATTATTTTTGTTAACCATACCCTGTCTAAAGCATGTCTACAGTCTTACGAAATCGCTCTAGAGATAGAATCGCGCCAATTGTTTTGATGAAAGCACCAATTTCTTCAAAGAATTATCATTCTATAATAAAAAGAATTCTACTTCGAATTTTCACCCTGTGAGAAGCTCTCAACTGTCAGAAGAGAATCAAGAGCCAATGCCGGAATCCGGCATCAAAATTTTGCGATATCGGCGGGCACTATTCGACGCACCGATAAGTTCGAACAGAACATTTGCGAAATCCAAAAAAGTTTTGTCTTTTGTGTCCTGCGTTTTCTTGGGTGCCATCCGAAATTTGGCTGTTCTGATGAAATTTGACAATTCTTTGGGCCTGATGTCTTCTGAAAATTCAGGGCTTACAGCATGAATGGGTAACTTAAAGGTCTAAAATAAGATTCAGCTTCGAGGTGTCGTCCTCGTTTTCCATCAATCAGATTGATTGCGCTTGCAACAACGCAGTTAATTAAATCATTCTTCACAAATCTTTTACTGCGGCTTCGGATGGTCGTCGTGTTATCGCTAGCGAGGTGCTTGGTGTTCTATAATTAATTGCAGTGAACTGCGGGAAAAAAAGTTCAAAAGTGTCAGCAAGCATCACTTTCTAAGATTTCACTTGACAAGTTCTCCGCTATTTACACATTGCAGAAAAATACTCTCGCTTTCTAAACATAATTATAGAATTAGAATTTGTGAGGACGTGTTTCGCTGAATTCTTGCAAATAAAACATAAAACGCGACAACTTGCGTTGCGACTGGCGATGTTTTCCCTCAAAGGTTGGTCAAAAGTGAATTGAGGGTTGGTTTCTAGGGTAAGCCTGGAAATTGCCCACATGTCCAAGACCGTTTCCTGTTTCTGTTCGAAAACAGGATATTCATGTAACAGCTATCCGGAACCCTTCGAGCCTTGAGGTGAGTATCCAGGAGACGCCTTTCGCGAGAAAAGCGTGGCAGAAGTTAGAGTCATCCTGAAAGATAAACATCATCAAGAAAGCGCGCGAAAAATGAAACATGATTATCATCAACCAGGCGAAAACGTGTGATATCTCCGGTGTCCGGAAGCTCCAAAAGTCTGCGCTGTTTCGACCTCAAAGCAGAAGTTGGCTGAAATCCCAAGCGACGATTAGCAACTTGGTTCAATCACCTTTTCTTCAGCCCTTTCGCTACTGCAGCTCATAGTTAGTCGTACATGGGCTTCAGGGTATATTGCCAGGTGTGAGAGGTTGAGGCCAGCACAATCAGCTTCTTTACTGATATAGCCCTGCTGAGGTGAATATGTGCAACATTTGATTCTTTCCTGCGCAATCATAAGCTGATGTGGGGCCTTGGATGGGAACAATTTTGGGATATTTTTTTGGGTTGAGGGGATCAGCCTAAACGAAACTATTTATGAGGCCTTATATAAAGTTACCCAACAGATACCATCCAATCCAAGCAACAATATCAGCTGCTCATGTATGCAAATGTTTTCATCAAGCAAGGACTTTGAGCCGATCACGGCTGAAAATTCACCACAGTTGTCGAATTATAAACCGATAAAAAAGGTTGAGCCGCTACGAAAGTGATATGTATCCTATTGCTCAGCTGGAGAATGGCCTAACCCAATCGCCAAGTTCGCCAGCTCTTGTTTCATAATTTCTACCACTGCGGAGAAGTTCAAAGCGCAAAAACTTCAGGGCATTTTTGAGGTTTGATCGATGATCAGAAGCGATGCCATTTGAGCGATAAAATAACCCAATGGCTAATAGATATATACAATCTTATCAATCAACAACGTCGCCAACCCCTTTCCATCGCTTTATAGTGAAGTGACAGTGGGTATTTTGGCCTTTAGGGTACTTTCGTGGGTTAAGTGGTTGGTGACAACCGAAGCTTATTTGTGCGTTAAAGTAGACGAATAGATATCCGATCTCACTCAATCATCAACAACTTCTCCACCTCTATCATTTCCGTCGCTGCGGTGTTGCTGGCAATGGATGATTTGGGGCACGTTTAAGCCCAATAAACAAATTCGCGAGCCCTGTCGATAAGTTTACAGGAGATGGGGAATGATCATACAAGGACATGGGATGGTCGGACACGAAGATGCTTGTACGGATAAGTCTTGTGCAACGATCAACTTCGTCAGGCCTATCATTTCCACCACCGCAATGACGCAAGCAGTTGACAGATGGAGTACTTTTTTTTTAAAATAAGGGATAGATCAGAAAAGAAGACAATTGTGGGATAAAGTAGACACATAAAAAAACTACCTTGTTCAATAAATATCTTCGTCCTCCTATCATTTCGACTCCAGTGAAATAGGTATTGGATACTTTTGGGGTACTCTTGCGGTCAAGGAGATGGTCAGGTCAGAAACGAAGCTATTTGGATGATAATGTAGGCCAATAAATATTCTGATAACTCTTAACAAATTCATCAGCCCTGTAATTCCACCGCTGTTGTGAAGTGGGCATTGTATACCTTGGGGTGTGTATTATATTTTGGGGTTGGTGTTGGTCACACACGAAGTTTCTTATCCCCAAAGTAGCCCAATAGATACCTCATGATACATAATGAACAACTTCCCCAGCCCAATCATTTAAACTTTGGGGGACATAATGCTGTTTGGGATAGATCAGAACGAAGCTATTTGGTGATGAGTTTCCTATCTAGCCTAATAAATTAATTCGCCAACCCTTCATTTCCACCGCTCTAATGAAACGGGCACTGGATACTTTGGGTTATTTCTGGGGTTGTCGGGGTGATCAGTAGTTAGAAAGTAATGTGGTCGATAAAGTAAATCAATAGATATGCTAATAGCTCCATCAACAAATTCGCCATCCCCACCATTTCCACTCATGTAGTGAAGTGGGCAGTGGATACCTGGGGTACGATATGGGGTATTGGGGATGGTCAGACGGAGCTGCTAATGCGCTAAAGTTTCACATGACAAAACCTATGATACCCAATGATAAAATTAGCCAATCCGATCATTTACTCCGTTGTATTGCAGAAAGCAGTTGATACTTTGGGCTACTTTCTGGGGTTAAGGGATAGATAAAAAATGAATCCATTCGTCCGATAGTGTAGATCCATCCTGTCTAATCCAATAAATAAATTCGCCATTCCTATAATTTCTATAGCGCTCTAATGAAATGGGAAATTGATATTTTGGGGTACATTTTGGATTTAAGGGGACGGACACAAAACAATGCTATTTGTGCGTAAAGGTAACCCAATGGATACCCCATATGGTGCAACAAACAACTTTACCAGCCCAATCAATTTGTCTGCAATATACATGAAGAGAGAACAGCGAAAAGCAAGCTGTCGATAAATTATGGTAGTTACACTAGAAAATGAGCCGCTGTGTCAAATCCCAACTATGGTTCTGCATAAAAAGGAGACATCGCTTGCAAGAAAGATACAGGAATTCAATAAGCCAACTGCCGTGTTTGTCTGATGACTATAGATCCTGAGAAACATTTGACAGAAATTTGCGTTCTGGAAGACAAGACTCTCCGCTAGCAAGCACAAAAAGTTTAACCAGAGGCTTCGCTTCGCTCAGCCAATGATGAGTAGATCCTGAGAAACGTTTGACAGTAATTTGCGTTCTGAAAGACAAAACTCTCCGCTGGCAAGCGCAAAAAGTAGAATCAGAGGCATTTGCAAAAAGTGCATAATGCAGGCAAATGCTAGAATGCACGAAAAAGCTACAGCTATTATCACTTCTTTTGCAGATACTTGTTTGGTTCTTATACCAAGTAACCTGTGTTAGAAATGATTGAAATATTCAAGAAATTGCCGCTGCATGGATTTGGTGATGTGAATATCTAAAAGCAAAAGATAAAAAACAACAGCAACTGCATTCAAGTCAATGGTATAGGTATGACTCCTGGCAGCTGCACCTGGATGTTTTTAAGTAAACATTCAATTTCCATAAGGCAGTTTTGGCCCAAGTTCAAAACATTTTTCTCCATAGTTTTTCTCAAATTTCATCGGATTAGAATGCCCTTTCGAAGATAACGTAATACGCCTTCATGCAAAAACACATGTCATCATATTTTTAGAGAAGCCAAAGCTGAAGTGTATGTTTCACTTTTTGGGTGCATCTGGTACTGTAATTTTTCTCAGCGGCAGTTACGAACTGACTTTTATTCTACACTTGCATCTGTAATGATTTTTTCCGGTTTTCCGGAAAAAGCTTATCGACACCAAAAATGGAATTAGATCTTTTGTTTTGACAACAGGTACTTTTTCTGTGGATCTAAATTACTGCGTATTTAAATTTTAGAAAGTTCATCGCATCAATCTTGATGTCATATATGAGAACAGAAGGAACCTCTGTCCGAATAGGGACATGGGGTGGCATTTGACCGAAACGCAATGGTGGGTACCAAACAAACAACCCTTGTAGACCAACGTTGCAAACTGTTCAGAAGTTTCCGTTCCGTTTTTTTTTAGTTTTTTGTTCGAGTGATGTCACAAAAAGAACCCAGGTCATTAGGACCGATTTTCGGTGAACAATTCGATTTCATTTGCATCTAAATAATTGTGGTTGTGTCATCAAATTTCCTCCGGATCATTTGGGCACAGTTTCGAAAGCAAAACGAAGTTGTAAAATGGCACTGATTAAATGTTCACTTCGTTACGGAGATAAAGTCTACGAATGGTGTGCAGAGTCACAAAGCGAAACTCGATATGAGATTGACAAAAAACAGAGATACGGCAATTCCATTTTGAGATTTGTAC
>JASGXE010012398.1:0-48863 GCA_030068105.1 Sinentomon sp. SZTP_YWyxl
TCCATTGCAAGAACTGTGTGCCAAAGAAATGGATCGGGGGACTGGGATAGAACGGACTGAGGCAGAAGTGGACTGAGGCAGAATTGGACTGAGGCAGAATTGGACACAGGAGGGAGTTTTGGAGGGAGGTTTTGCTTGGAGGTGGTAGCTTACACCAGTCCTAACTTAACCTAACCTAACCCGCAGAAATGAAAAAAAAATCAGCCTCCAAAAATGCAAAAATTCTGCCTCAGCCCAATTCTGCCTCAGTTCGTTCTGCCCCAGTCACCGGTCCCAAAGAAATTGCAAGAGGGCGGCGATCCATTCATGACTGGTCATTCGTCAGTGTGAACATGGCTCAAAGAAGGGAGCTCATGACTCTTGGCCACCATTGACCATCAGCGTTTGATCAGACCCTGCCTTGGCAAGGAAAACGGCGGGGCGGGTGCAGGGGATCCGGGAGGTCCGGCTCAAAGCCATATGAATAGCTTTGGTCCCGCTTTGATGAGGAGCCAGGCCACATTTAACAATGTTCATATTCATGAAACAAGTCAGTGAACATTTTACAACGGCAGCCATAGGGACTGTTAATGGCAATGTCGAAAGGCAGAGGCAGAGATGCAAGAAGATGGCTCCAGCTCTCTGCTTCAAGTGGAAATGAAGCACATAAAACTGTTTACGTGTCTCACACCCGCCTGTATATTGTGAGTATACATTTATAATCTTGAACAGTTGAACACACGAGCAAAGAGCACCATCAACGGAACAGACCGGTCCGGATTCAACCTTGCTCGATGATGTGAGCAAGGTTGGGGGTTGAGGGCGATGATAATTGTGAATCAAAAAGAAGCGTGCCTTTCCACAGGCAACTTTAGGTTGGTGTGTCCAGACCCCCAACCAGGTGTGGTGGTCTGCCCCGTCCCTCGCAATATACAGGGTTTTTGGCAATATTGTGAATAACGGGCAGATTTTTTCACGAGATCAATCCCAAACCGCGGCTTTCATGATTTATTTTTTTTCATGATTTTTCATGATCCATGATTTCAAATGGGAGACATTCGATATGATTTCATTTTCCTTTCATATAATATATGATAAACAATTGAATGATACCTGCATGAGATTTCATGACAACAAAATACAATTTTGAAACAGAATTATTTTCTTGAATTTTGGAAGAATTTTAAGACATGGACTTTTAAAGAAACGGTAAAATTTTTTTTTCAAGGAAATTTTTTAAAATGTCAATTTTCTTTCGCGTTTCTGGCTGGATCTTTTCTTCGGTTCACAAAATGTTTTCCCGTTTTGCACGTCCAAACGAAAAAAATGGGAATTGCATCCATCGACTGCGCAGGCCAAACAACAAAATTTTAATCTTTTCTCACATCTGCTCTCTGCTCTTCAATGAACAAATCACAAAATTGTCCATCATCACTCAAACCTTTATGGGGCATAGGGCATTTGGATTATGGGGCATAGTTCTCCTTGCGAGCCCAAGGTGTGTGCAACAAGGTAAATGGTCGGACCACCAGCCGAATGGCTATCAGTCCATATGACTCCACGATGACGAACCTGAAACCTGGGGTATTTGGCCTTCTCATTCCCATCAACCGTTAAAGTTTGGAACTCTTTCCTGCGCTAACCGAATCTTGAGACTTTTTTTCAGAAATCATTAACTGCGGTTGGGAATCCAACTTTGGCGGACGCATCGAGCTTGAATCAATCATTCAGGCGGAGGCCAGAAGGACGAATTTCAAGCCGGGATCCGAATTCCCTGTTTTTCAACAGCGGTGGCGGAACGTCGATTATCTCGTCAAAAGTAATCCACAATCTGGGCTTCTGGAGTTTCCCAGAATGCCTTGTTGCGGTGCTGGGCTTGCTTGTGTTGAGTCAGTGCCTCCTTCCTCAGCCTGTATAACTATATACAGGGCTGTGCCTCCAACAACACAGGTGTGTGTTGTAGGAGGCACTGGTTGAGTTCGCCTTTTGAGGGAAGCACCAGCTTGAAAATTCCTGCTGCACTGCAGAAGCCAGAAACTTATGAACACGTGCCGAAAACAGAGAATGCACCTTATGATACCGCCCACCCCGTGACGTAGTGACCCCAAGATGACCTACTTTCGCATCGTGGAGTATCGAAGACGTCAGCGGCCTCTTATCTGCGGAATTCGCGGGCATCCCGTTGGTTGTTGCCACGGAAACCGCCAGACAATTTTCAAGATTCAAAAAACAATGCCGCGGAATGAATTGCTGGAAAGAAAAGGCGGAATCGCAAAATGGATGCCCAATGATTTTGCAACAAGGTAATTGGATGCCTATTTCCGTAAAACGTCTGGGTTATTGAGGCACCCACGAGAAATGACCAACCCAAAAGGTCGTTGCGCAAAAAGAAAAATCGCTTTTTGCCTTTGGCACATTGACACTATTAGATTGCTACTAGTACAGCCGTTACTGCGTGCGCGTGTGTGGACAGACACTATATGTGGAGATGCCGCCTCTGCAGAAAACCAATTGATTTCTGTTTTTCAGCATTTTTCACTCAGAAGATTGATTGGAGGATGTGGGTGGATGCCTGATGATGGGCAATATCAAGTGTTCTGGGATTTCGAGAAATCCGTGTCCGAACAAAGCTGGGTTCCAAAATAAAAATAACCGGAAATGGAATATCACCTTTCTTCTCTCAGATAACTTTTGCATGACTTTGGTGCACGAATTCATTGCGCATAAATGCTGCGCACAATGCACGCGCAGATCTTTCGGTTTTTCTGCTCTGCGTCGTTTGACGTTTGCTTCACAGATAACATCCAAATTGTGGCTCTGGGGAAAGCGGAAAGTCCTTACTTGTCCGATTCAGAGCAGGTCGTGTGATATGTGGCACCCACGTGTCCATCAGAGGTTGATGTGAAGCTATTATTGGATTTGTTTGTCATTTTAGAGCATTTTGGTGTAAAATCCCACTTGACAGCGTTTTTTCACAAAGCTGGTGATCTTAGTTGAACCACCTGCTCGCACAACTGCAAGTTTCCTGACCTACCTAACCTTGCGTAACCTCACGCTGATCACACCTTGCGTTCCCAACTTGCTGGTGAGTTCTGGGCGATCAAAGCTTGTGATCTTGGTTGAATCACATGCCCGTTGGTGCCACGTGCGTGACACCAACTGAAGGAACGCCTTTTTCGCAGCTTATTTGAAATTGAGAAAGCAGATTGGATAGTGATGTCCATCTCTTTTGGATTGGCCCACACTTTTTAGTGGTCAGAAATCTTTGTCCAGAATTTCAATTGCACAGACAAAACGCGTTTCCACTTTTTGCTGTTTATTTGGGTCACAACAGGACATGCTGTTGGCTCCACTCCTTCACGATATTGCGGCGACGAAATGTCCGGCGTCGAAACGTATCGGAGACAGACCGTCCTCGCCGGCCGTCAACGAAACAGTGGTGAACCATTGGAGGATCCTGCTCGCACAGGGTTGAAGCTTCTCTGTCCCTGTCTCTCCAAACGAAGCCATCGTGCTTTGAGGAATTTTTTAGTCACCCTTTCTTCTGACAGGTGTTCATTCGAAATGATGCTGAAATATTCTCGTCTGCTGGTTGATCGGTCCCGTCTCTCACAATGCTTCCTTTCCTCCGAGACGTCAAAAGCCTTTTGCCAACAAATAAGTCTACTCGTATTTTGGCGTGTTTATATTTGCTGTGTGATTGTGTTCGCCCACAAAAGGCAGCAACGAAAAAAGCCACACCTGCCTTCGAAAACGTCGTGTAAACGTAGCCTACACCTAGATCCCTTGAACATTTCCATCTTTAGCCTCCATCCTCCAAGACACCTTCCAGCCGAGGAGGGTTGTTGTTTGAGGGAGGGTTATTTCCATCGAGTCGAACGAAACGTTGGCGTTTGTTTGTTCTTCCGAGAGCAAAATGTGTTTTTTGTGCAGCCACCTTTTTTACTTTTCGTCCACTATCACAAACGTCTGGCACGTCACGTCAAACGCAAAACAACTCAGTTTTTTATTTCCTCACTTCCTCAGAACTTTGCCTCAACAACTCTCCACCTGCGGCCAGCCCCGACCACTTGCACAGCACACCTGCCTTTCGAAGTTTCAGTTGAGCCTGTTTCAAGCACGGCCAAGAACGGTCGATGAACTGGGAGGCCTTGGGAAAGTTATGGGGCCTGCTCGAATTACACAACACCTGGTTTCAGTAAGCAAACACGGTTTAAAATTTCATTAACCATGCAATACCATGCACAGTCAACAGCCATAAACCAATGTCCTGTTGGACTGAGACTTTTATTTCCAAAGGTAAACACACAGCTGTCTCTCGAATGCATGGAACCTGAAATTCATGGGAGAAATGCATCCCGAGGAACTCGCGACCCGACTGATCTCCCGTGAGCCCAAGACTCATGGGGCCTTTCCAATTGTTTTGGATGCCAAAGAACGTGAAGTGGTGAGATATCAGGGTCATGTGGAGTCTTGACTCTTGAGAGGCGGCTGATTGGACCAAATTATCTCCCGCACACATCTGATCGCAGGCTCACATGAAGACGATCTGACAGTGGATTTTTCATTGAGGCTCAATGCATGTGTGAGGTTCAGTCAACATTTTGAGTTTCAGTAGCTTTTTCCGCGGACTGTTGAGAGAGTGAATTGACCACAACTGTACGTGGTTGGGTAACGACACATCCGGGAATGTGAATAACGTTGTGACCTTTTCCTTTTTCCTCATTTGAAGCTAGCCAAGTCTGAGCTCATTCTGAGCTATCCCTCTACCCTCACAGCCGATTGCTTATTGTCAACCAAGAAGTTCAACCCGAAAAAGATACCTGCAGTGATCGATCTGGTGCACAAAGTGGAAGGCCGTTAAGCTGGCACAGTTTTCCCGGGGGATAAAAACGTTGTTCCACCCTGTCAGTGTACGTGCGACCAACCCCCTGCTCTCCCCTGCTGACGAACGAAGTCAGTTCGGACGGAGTCCCGGATAAGAATTCGCATTTCGGTTCAATCGAGGGGCCCGAAAAGGGTCCCTTTTCCGGGACAAACGAACGGTGGAAATTAAAGTGACAGAAAATGGCAACACTTGCATGTCTCAATTTTCCCGCGAGGTGCATGATTTCGAGACGCTCGGTCCGTGGGGTTGAGTCTTCGTCTTTGAGGCCAAAGCAGCAACTGGGCATCTTGAAAAATATGGGATCAGAAAACTGGTGCACGTGCAAGCAATGCAAGCGTGTTCGTGCAACTGATAATTTTAACGACAATCGCCTTGAGAGAAAAGCCCCAAACTGAAAGGTGATCCTTTTGTCATGGCACTGGAACAGTGGAACAGCTTTCGTGTTGAGGCTTGAGTTTCCAGGCATCAACTTTGTTTCTGTCCAACACCAATGGGCTTGCAGAAGAAATCCACTTGATCACGAATGTGCCTTTTTCAATTGAAATTGTTCTCCTCTGTTCGAGCAAATGTATCACGGTTTTGTGGGGCTCGTGCTGCCTCTGCTGGCTGCTTTCGGGAACGCATGCGCAGGAGGTACTGCAGAGATCATGGAGTTTGAGCAGGAGAAACATTGCTTTGGGCGTGGTTGCCCGAAAGCAACCAGTTTTATATCCATATTTGGACATGTCGCTTGGGTTCTTGAGCGGACTGCGGATGCGATGCAATGGATGGTGCGGAGATGAACCGGAGCGGATGTTTGATTGCGATGCATGGTGAGCGAAGACCAAACAAACCACCTGATTTCGACTGGAAAAACGACAGGACATCTTTTGGAAGAAGTTGTTTGCCCATGCCTATGATATCCATGGAGTCCATTTCCATTTTGATGGAGTGGTTTGTTGAAGTCGTTTGCTACACATCTGAAAGACTTGTGAAAGACGGTTGAGTCGCCACTGAGAGTTTACTGAAAAAAGAGAATTCTGAGAGAGTTCGGTATGCCAGGGGGTTCTAGAGAGATTGAAGATATGCTGAGACAGAAACAGAGTTTCCTGGGTGTGAGACTGAATGGGACAGGAATAACGTTAAACTACGCGGATTGATACCTATACAGGGTGGCCCAAAAAAGGTTACGAAAGTTTGGAGCCGAAAGTAGTGTCAATTTTTATTCAAACAAAACAACTTTGAAACCACGTGATTGTGTGGTTTTTTGCGGACATTCGAGGTTCCTTTTTCAAGAATCATGTGGCTGCTCAGCTTCTGTTGACAAGATAGATATTCGAAATGGCAGCCTTCAGCATCTCTCACTGTTGCACACATGATCTGAAGTTGTCCGTCACCACTTGGAGATTTACCGGTTGAATAATTTCCGATTGAGTGGATGATTTTTTGCCGCGAATCCGGAAGAGTGCGTGAACATCAGGTGCTCCAAAAACTGCTTCCTTTTACGTCGCCCCCAAGGAATCAATGTGACTTTCGTTGCTGACCCCAGCAGTTGTTCAGTGGAAAGTTCTGGATTTAATGATCCTTGGCAATCAGTTTTTTGCAGAAGAACAGCTCGCAGAGACAATCTGGATTGGTCAGAACCTGCAACGTTTGAATTTTGTGGGAGAATACATCAACCTACAAGATCCACTGCGCAAATGTCACTCCGGGAATTTCAAATGACTGTGATGACATTTTGTTCATTCGTCCGCGTTCGAGGGTAGCCAGAGCGGTCATGATTTTGAATTCGGACCGAACCGAAAGCACGTGAAGGTGGCCACCAGACGCTAATTCTTGTGTGGAACACCTGCACCTTGACAAAAAAAAAGACTGAAAACACATTTTAAACCATGTAAAACCAGCAGGAGCAAACCTGGCAATTTGGGTAACCTTTTTTCCACAAATGGCTTGCAATGGAAATCACCGAAACCTCGTGTCGATTACTCGAGCATCAATGAAAATGGCCATTCTTTGACGCCAAATGGTCATATAATGGCTTGCCTCTATAACATTCTTCCGGTGGCAAGAATGGACACCCAAAAGCGTTTTTTGTCCAGAACCTTTGTTGTGCAATTGATTTCCTTTTATCGGAAAAGCATATTTTTGTGATCCAATAATTGATATCGAAAAAAAATTTCCTGTCAAAATGAACAGCTGTCAACAAATGCCCCATCCATCACACCCACGCCAAGTTCCTTTTTTGGCGAACGAGGCACATGGCTTCTTCATACGGTTGATGCAGACCAAATGCAGACGAAGGTGAGTTGGAGGACATTCTTCGCACTCTTCGTGGCGACGTTATTATTTAGCCAAAGGGAAGTCGTCATTAATTTCGTGAGAAAGGTCATTGACCGTCCTTTGTCAAATGACAAAAGCGCCGTATTTCCGTCAAACGTCCTTGCCAATTGCAAGCAGCAGCAACTTTTCGATGACTTTCTTCTTCTCTCTGAAGGAGGAACTTCCGGTTCAGTACCCATCACTCATTCAAGACAAGATGGTGACCCTGACCACTGCGTTCAACTCACCGCCCATGCGGTCATTTTGACTCCAGGACCTCCAACGACACGCAGCCAGAAACCGTTGTTTGCATGCGGCCATCGGACATGCCAAAATTACCCGGTTTTGCCAAAAAGGTTCATCCGCTTCGAGCAACTCTCGTGCATCAGATGTGCAGCAATCAAGGCCATTCCCGTTGGTTAATTTAATTTTAAACAGGGTGTCCAGAATTAAAATGACACGTTTTCGGATTATTTTTCGTCTTCGTTGATCCCATGAGTCATATGTAGTCTATTTAAAAAATAGTGCAATGCAAACTGCTTTTCTTTTGCCGCAGAAATCCTTGGCCTTCAGCGTTTCTGCGTTGGCGAATTTGGCAGAAATTCGCAAGAGGATGCTTTCACTTTTGTGCATCTCAGCGTCAGCTGCTGATCCTATCCTTGTCGTTTCGTCGACCCAACCTTGAGTTTATTCTGACTTTATTTTCCACGCAGGATGCTGCCGTTATGAAGGTACTTCATGCTTGCTAATTCTTCCACAACTGTCATTGCCACTTTTCCTGCGAATTCTGTCTCATGCAGTAAAGCATTGCACGCCATTTGCAAAGGTATGTTTTGCCAATTGACCTTCCGTGTCGCCCATCCATCCTTAAGCGTATTTCACGTGATTGTGGCCAATTTCATGTCGGATGCGGGATACTGATCGCATTGAAACATTTCACGAGGCATTTCACACATTTTCATTTCTTCATGACGGCTGCTGAAGCCCACCCTTGTGTTTCACGTGGGCTGCAAAGCATGTGGCAAATGACGTCGGTTGCTAAGTCAATCCTGCTGCTCCACTTCGTCTGCTCAAGAAAGGTTTTCGACTCAAGAAAGACTTCAAGACTCAAGAAAGGTTTACGGCTTCTTTTCGCCTGCTGTCCCTTGAAATTCACGTCGGCTGCCAAATTCATGTCGGCTTGTGTTTCACATCGGCTGGTGTTGATCCCAACCTTTTTGCGCGTCGTCTGCAAAATCTGGCCCATCATTTCGGGCTACACATCACACAGAGAGGACGGTGAACATCATCATTTTATTGATGGTCTTAACGGTTGTTTGTGTCGGAATCTGGTTCGCATCATCCTCAATGGGTGGTTCCAAGCGGAGCCGGGAGTTGTTGTCCAAAGGCATGGCATGGCCGCCAGGATCTCCTGATGTGCGCAGATCCAAAACTGAAAACTTGAGTCGGTCATTCTGAACACCAAAGTACTTCGCTGATTTCTCATGGTGATTCAAACCATCGCGCTGAGGTCTCGGGAGATGGATGGTGTCGTGGTCATAGCGCAATCATAAACACTCCCCCACATATCTCTGAAGAGGCAAAACAGGTCGAAAACGATGAAGACGGCAGATGGTGAAAATGTGCTGCAAAAATGGGATGCTCTTGTCTGACTTGTACCGACTTCGTGCCTGAAGTCGGCGACCGACGTTCAATGACCTTGCGGATAATTGAGCTTCCGGTACTGGGTGACACAACACGTTGGGATCAGATATCCCTCAGAAGTTGAGTGAAGTCAAGAAAAATTGCCTGTTTGTACGGGGGAGGCAGTTTGCCGTCAGCGCGCATGCTTTCGTTGCATTGCCTCCAAAGCAATTCTGCTTGCTGTGCAACAGGTTTTGCTTTGTTCTTCTGATTGTTTTCCATTTGAATGTTACTGGGTTTTCATTTGTTTTGTTTGGTTCGGAAGGTCAGGATTGGTTCCGTGGGGTGATCTAGTTGAGGGTTAATTGATTAATCTCTCGGAAATTAAACTCTGCGGATTAATTTTTGCCCCTGCCCCACCGCGTGGGACAGGAGGAGCAAAAATTAATCCGCAGACTGAGCTAACCTTCAACTGGATCATCCCACGGGTAAAGAAATTACAACTTATGGCAGAGAAATGATAAACAATCAGGGACAATGGTTTTAAAAACCAAGCGAAACCCAACCTAATCCAACCCAACTTTCCATTGCAAAGCAAACAACAACCCAACCCAAACAACAACCCAATAACAAATAACAACCCAAAAGTATTGAATGAAAAACAAATTGAATATAACAACAACAAAAATACCTGCTTGTGCACCATGTAGAATTGCTGTGCAGGTTATGATTTTACACACCTTGAGGTGATGTATAAAGGGAGAGCAGTTCAAACTGTTCCCCAATGATAAATTACTCCACAGTCGGGGTGTGATAAAAGTGCGCACGATGATAGTTCGAACTGTCTCCCCCCATGAAAACTTCTTTCACCAAACTGCCAATATGGAGCAGCTCCTTCCTCTCGTTGTTCCCATTTCTTCGAGAAGTCACCTTGCCGCACCCATAACACTCCAAAAGTTTTTCTGGAGGCGGGGCACGAAAACGCAGTTTGTTTTACAACGTCCGTACTTTTTTCAAGATAAGGCAACGCAAAGAGCAGGGACGTCATTTCACACACCTATACAGTGGACAGTAGAGGTCTTGGTAAAGAAGGCTCTGAAAATTTTGGGTTCATTTTTGGTGCAGAATTGGTGTTCAATGGGCCAGACAGGGCGAGCCAAAAGCACAGACCAAGGAGGAGCAAGCGAACCGTTGGGGGAGGCATTACATGACGTATGAACGGTACCTGCGTGTCGGGGGTCGTCTCTGCAAAGTGCAAGCTGAATCCGGCACAACAGCTGCGCTCTGCAAGTGTCTTCGGAGCAACATTCGGTGACATGGTTTTTGGGTAAATTTTCAAAAATGGTCGGCTGTCATGACACGGTTGGCACGAAAAATAGGGAACAAGCCAAAACGAGCCGAACCGAGCCAAAATCCAAAACGAGCCAAATCATTATTCTGCACGCCTTTGTGCCCATAAGAAGTCCCCATAACCCAAGGTGGTTACAATCCCCGCAAAATGTCCTGTTCACCAGAAAAATGAGGTCAGAGGTAAAGTTTGACGAAAAATGCAACAATTTAATCCAAAACGAGCAAACTTTTTGGAACGAGCCAAAGCGAATCAAATATCTCCATGCCCTTGTGCCCACTGGTCTCCAACCATATGTGGTTACAATCGCCGCAACAATTTTTTCCAAAACGAGCCAACACGTTTATCCACGCCTTTGTGCCCACTGTGGTTACAATCCCCGCAAAATGTCATATTCACCAGAAGAATGAGGTCAAAGGTCACATTTTTTTTGCGAAAAATGCAACAATTTTATCCAAAAACGAGCCAAAACTTTTTAGAACGAGCCAGAACGAACCAAATCTTTACTCCAAACCCTTGTGCCCACCAGTTCCCATAACTAGTGGGCACAAGGGCCACTAGTTATCACCACATTTTCGACTCAGATGGACCTCTGGAACAGCAATAAGGGGTCGCCCATAGTGGGTTTCTGGACACATTTATGGGACACCTTGAAAAGGTGGTGCACTACAGCATGACAGTCCAATGTGTGACACGGTACGCCACAGCGACAGCAGTCAGCAGTGCCGATTGGACGGACCATATTTGGGCATGCTTGTGGGTGTGGTCCTACACAATTCACAAAATCACCCATGTCTTTTTGCCGGCAACTGTAAATTTACCCAAATCAAGACAGGTCAGACATGATGGGCATGACTTTCTTTGCCAAACATCGGGCCCCGGGCCCCCTGACAAAACATTTCTGTAAAGTGAAACCCACATTTCGGGTTCCTTTTTCAACTGCAGTGTGGGTTGCGTTTATCTGCGGTTGACGTTGATTGTCAGTTGTGGTGTTTTTGTCGCCCACATCTCGGTTGTTGTAGCATGGACCTTGTCGAACCTTTTCTCAATTTTTCACATGAAAATTGTCTTGCGACTTTCAACGTGGGTGCTCGCGTGGAGAGGGGTGATTGAGAAGGAGGGGGTATGTCCATGGAGAGAGGATTGGGGGGCAAGAGAGATGGATGGAGGCCGGTTTGTCTTTTCTCCGTTTGTCATTTCTGAACAAAAATGTCATCTGCAGCAATGGGATAAGAAATTTTGAGGCATAAACAATTTGAGGCATTTGAATATGGAATCTTTGAGAAATGTATCAATCCAGAGTACGGTTTTGCACATTTTGGCCTGTTGGTTCTCCTCCGACAATGTGACGTCCCGGCGACGAAACGTATCGGCTCCGAAACGTCAGGCGACGAAATGTCGTATAGCCCACCAAAATGACAACCCACATCCGCGAACATGTCAACACCAGAGCGGCATTTTCCTTTTTTTTTTAGTGCATTTAACCATTGCATTGTTTCTGAATGCTTCCAAAGATGGGTAGGCCTACTGGGCAAGTGGTCAGGAAATTGCTTTTTCCCCGAGTGATTGCGCCCACAAACGAACATGAACAGAATTTTGTGTGAAAGGAGTTTTCCATGGTCTCTCATCCCCCGGCAAAATCCACTATTTGCGACTGCGAAAGCAGAAGGTTCGAGGCTTCAAGCCTGGGTTCGAGGAAGGTTCTGATTTTTGCGTGCAAAATTTCGTCGGGTGCGTGCCAATCAGAAATCAGCCTTGTTGCAACAGTGCATTTTTGTGAATGAATGAATGAGAATTGAGACCAAATTGCTGCATGCATTGTGTTGCGTGGAAAAGGACGCAACGTGGGCGAGAGCGGTCTTGCTCTCAACGTTGTTTGTTTCAATTGTTGGCTTTTTTGAAAAAAAATCTGATTTGCATGAGTGGGCATGTGGTGTATCGCAGAGCAGATTTGCGCCTGAAATTTTTGTCAAGGCTTTGTGATTTTTCGGTTGCTTTTGTCTTCTTTGTGTGTTTTGCCGCCAACAGAGAGCGGGGGAGGAGCATGGCACAATGGGATTTGCACAATCAAACCAACCCAACTTCTGACCATTTTCTTTGAACGGTTTTCAACTGAGGGCCGAGCAGAGAGAGGGCGCTCACGTTGTTCGATTGGATGGTGATGGAAAAGTGGCCTGCCAAACCCGAAACCCTTGAGGCCACAGACCACCACGGACAACGCACGAGACCCAAGAGCCCGAGACTGATGGGGCTGATATGCAGGCTTTTTCTCAAAAGCACGAAAGCCGAAAGCCAGCCCACCCCCGAGCCAAAATTCTTGTTTCGCCCATGGGCAGGCCACACATTACATGGGCAAAAATGCTTGTTCCAGCGCCATTTGGTGACAAGTGCGGGATCAACGGTATCGAACGTTCAACAGCAAACGGAAGCTGCTACGTCACAACACGCACACACACACACACACCAATCACAATTCCCAGCGCAGCACGCGAGCAGAAGACCGAGGTCGACAACACCACGCCAAGTGCAGGCGCCAAGTGCAAGTGCAGCCACTCAGCCAGCGATGCGGATTGGTGGGGCCCAACGGGAACCTCATGCGTGCAAAAGAAAACTTGCCAATTGCCTCTGTTATCTTTGACACGCTCATGCGAGCACGAACAGCGGCTTTGGTTAGGTAAGAGTTTTCAGCGAACAACAAACTCAAGGGCATTCACGCGAAGACGCAAAAAGTTCATTTTGCCACAAAATTTTTTTTTGATGAATGCCGTTTCCATCTTGAGATATCTTGGAGCAGAACTGAGAGAGGAGAAAGCCGACTCAAAAGCAGAAACTTTTGTGGGCTCTTCAACTTCCAAATTTGACAGGATTTTGATGATCGAACTATCTCATCTCATTTGGGCAAACACGTGGTCGTGCATACGAGAGGTTTCATGACAGTTTTATTGATGAACCTGTTTGTGTTATGCTGGTTATGCAATATGCCCTAAGGGCGAAGCGTTCAGATTGTCAAATGACAAGCGCGCGCTCTCGTGCAAGGGCGACTTCGCCGACTTTCGAAAACAGTTGGACGCATGGAGATCGGTGTGACAGTGGTTTTTGGGCAACCCATGCAAGCGCAGGAAAACGACCTCAGGGCATGTGACACCATCATATTATGCCCTGCACCAACGCGTACTCCCAGAGTTCTTCGTGCTTTGAGCACTGATGTTGTCACACCTGGTTTTGCCATTTTCTCAAAAGAAAAAAAAAAATCAAAGATCGCTTTGACTCGTCAATTCCACATTGCTGACGTGCTTGCCTGATCATTTTTTATCGTTACTGCTACAATGGCAATGGCGGCCGAAATATTCGGCCGTTTAACGGGGGCGAAGTTCACTGTGAAGTTCTCTCACAGTGTTGGCAAACGGGCCGAATTTTCTGGACTCATCACACCGCCGGAATCTTGAAAGCCGAAAGCTGTCACAAGCGTGTACCAGCACTGTCTTCTGTCTTGATAGTTGATTGTTCACGCATTCCTTGCGGTGATTTCATTGCCCGCAGCCAATATCATGCCATGTTCGCCAGCAGGTCATTCCGCGACAGCTTGACCTGCTTCTCATCTTTGCACCATCGTTGGCAACGTTGGCTGGTTGTGCTGCTGGAAGGGGGTTAGAGGCCAAAGTCCCTCGTCCTTCGAATGGGACGTCAAGTCAGAGGTCCCGTGCAGGGATCAAAAAATTGCGAAAAAAAAGAAGCAGTGGTAGCAAGTCGCAAATGCAGTCATTTCACCACTGGTGCTTTTTAAGTGGTTCACGCAGTGCCTAAAAAAAAAGAAGTGGCGCTCAGAATCACTGCGTTCCCTTTTGAAAAGGAAAGAGAGGGACAGCCATTGTTATTTGGACATCCCTGATTCATGCTTTCCGGGTTGTAGCAACAACTTCTTCTTCTTCTTCTTCTTCTTTGGGTCTTATGGACAGATAGCCTTAGGCTGGTGGTCCGACCGTTTATGTTTCTTGTTGTGTCGTCAGCCATGGTCCCGGCGAGGTACTGGCAAATGTCACCTGAGAGTAGCTGCTCCAGCACCCACCGCTCCAGGCGCCCAATCAAGGGTCCCGGCGAGGTACCGGCATACTCCCGAGGGCAATCGCAACAGCACCCACCGCTCCAGGTCCCAAGACCTCAGTCACAACTGCCGATACTGCCGGTATTATGGCACAGCCAACCCGCAGGAACCGACGTCGAGTATCGGCGGGTGATACCAAGTGGCTTCTGTGTTCATGTAACCTGCCAGGCCTCTGTCTTGGACCTGGAGCTAGGTGTTCTTTAACGTGCGCAGTGTGATGCTACACACGGGACCTCCTTCTTAAAAGTCCCATCCGAAGGACTAACAGACTGGCCACTTAAGTCTGTCTTTCCGACCGAATTCACCATGCCTCGCCGAAGGAGGATGCACACATAAGTGCCATGGCAAATTTCATTTACCGTGCCTCGCCGAGGGAGGATGCACACACAAGTGCCACGGCAAATCTCGTGTCCCAGCTGGGATTCGAACCCGCAATCTTCAGATTACGAGTCCGATGCGCTAACCACTGCGCCACGAGGGTCGGACACACTTGCCACACACCACCCTCGGGATGCGTTCGCAGTGGCACCAATGAATGATGCCACGGGCACGGTCCCTTTCACAAGGACTCTTATTAAAGGGATTAAATCTTGTTAAAGGACGGTGATGACACAACAGAACAGGAGCAGCATTGTTTGATGACCCAATGTCACTTTTTGTGTCTGCGTGCTTTTGGATGCAAATTCCCCTTCATATCTGTGTTGAGGCTCAGCCGAACTGAATTGATTTCGTTCAGCAATTTCGAGATTCGAGCTATCAAAATTGCCGAACCAGTTTAAAACCAACAATGAAATTTGGATATATGCATTATTTGGGTTCCTGGCCACAACGCCAAAACAATTGGCCCGCCAGCTCATTTTGAAGCAAAGAAAAGAAATTGGAAAAATACAAGCTCATCAGCAGAAATGGAGAAAAGTTCAGAAAAGTTTTGTGGATGAATAAATGCACAATCACTGATCATTTAAAAAGACAAACACTGATAAACAGTAGATCAATGAATTTCCGTCTTGTGGTGGTTTGAAACAAGCGTCTGAGAACATCTTTTGGGGTGTGGGGTCGCCGATCAGAAATGCTTGTTTTCTTTTGGCACCTCTCTGCCAGAGTCATCTGTGTGTTAACACTTTTGGCCAGACGCCGAATAAATACTCCTCTGGAAGACTGCTCTTTGGTCCCTTCAACTTCATCACGACATCAGGCGCAACACGCGATCTGCAGCGTGCTCCAAAACAACATCAGGATGCTCTGCTTGAGGTGCTTGCAAACCCCCTGAAAACCCCTGATCCCCAAAACCAGGTCGGGCCTCAAGCCAGGAGTCTTTTGCCGTTCCCACTCGCACCAACAATTGCAGTGTGGTTCCTCGGTTTATTGTGCAAGAAAGCGCACCAGATTCATGTTGAGGCCTTGAATTGTCCGTTTCGAAACAGCTCCATCTAATTTCCATATTCACTCTATGGGCAAGGGCACAGCCTTTGCCCGCAACCTCATGCAATGCCGGCTCTCCACAATAATCCAACCCCCCAGCTCAGGTGAGCGACCGTTTTAATGGCCGAATGAAGGTAGGGGACTCCGATTTCCCCGACGGACCATGCCGAGTACAATTCCATCAATGATTATTATCACGGACTCGTAATCGGTTTCATGCTGGGGAAAGAGCTTGATGGTGCAAGACAGCAAGAGTTGTTGTGGAGATCTTTTGAATTGTTCGTGTGCCCTGCGCAGTTGGCCTCTTCAAGATCTGCCGAGCCCTCTGCGTCTTTCACTTCTTGAACCAGTGAGCCCCAGAGATCTGGGATGACGCGGCAGTGTGGTCTTCTCCCCGGCGAACGCAATGAACGAGCCAGCAACAAGTGAGGGATCGTGAGGTGGGCTGCAAGAGGGCAAGCAATCTTCAACATCAAGATTGCGCAAACGCGCTCCTCCTTCAAGGCAGCAAGCTCAAGATCATCTTCGAAGTCCAAGTGATCCAACACAGCCAACAGGGAACTGAACATTGGTGATCTTTCGCGCGCCAAGTTCTTCTGCCCCTTCTGGGACTGATGGCCTCATGCTGAGGAAGCCTTTCAGGGCAGATGGGCGCAGATATTATTTTTTGCTCCACACGGACGTCAACCAAACACGAAGCTGCCCAATTCAGTAATTCAATGCCGTGGTCGCTTCTGCTGGTTCGGAGGGACTTTTAACCACACCATGGAGATAGATATTGTATAATTGCAAAGGCATATCTCTGTGCTTTAAACTTCTTCCACTCTCTCCGAACCAACGAAGGTTGTTCCGAACACCCATGCAGAAGTGCTGCGAGAGTACGGAGGCTTGTCCATGGGTTGCCTCAGCAGTTGCCCACAGTCTGTCCCCCCAAAACAGTTTGGATTTGAACCGGTTTCGGCGAAGTTCTCGACCAAACCCATTCTGCAACCAATGCTTTCTTGTTATTCAGAAGACCTGTAACTGAAGGTGGGCCTTCTCCTCGCAATCGGTGTGGCAAGAGTGCCCACTGATGTCACGAGAACAAGCTTTTAAGCTGGCAGCATGAAAAATTATTTCGAAACAAATAAACAATAAAAATGAATGGAGAAGGTCGAATTTTGGTGCATTTGGTTATTTGCTTTGTTTTGTTGGCGTACAACGTTTTCCTCGCAGGCGAACTCCGCAATTTGTCGCGGAAAAGGCAGCAATGACATTGTGGTAGCAAGCAGTTAACAAAGGAAGAACATCTGCTGCGCCGAAGATATAAAAAAAACATGCTGAAAACATCCTGTGAGCTCTGGTAAAATTTTTCCCAAACGATACTTCTCACACCAACGCGTGTAAAATTGGCCAACCGATGCGACCATTGAAAAAAACATTGCGCATTTTTTTTTCGAGTATACTGGCGACGGAAAAAGATTACCCATACATGTGAAAAATTTCCAATCTTGAGATTTTAGCAAAAACTCCATACAGTAGAAATAAAAGATCCTCTTTCATCACTAATGTCAAAATCTGACACCTCTAGAAAGCTCCGTTGTAATTTGGCGCTTTAATTTCTACCAAATGCATAAGAGTAAAAAGAAAGAAAAAAAAGTTTCGGAGGCTACAGTTAAATGGGAAAAACACATGCATGGGTAATCTTTTTCCGCCGCCACCATACAATGCTGTGTGTCTTCTGAGTTTTTTGAATTTGTGGACCATCCGCCGTGTGGCCTCACACCAAAACACGGCATCAGCAAGTCGCAAATGAAAAAAGAATGTCGCAATGTTCAACAAATTTCGGATGGAATTTCGCGCAAGCTTTGATTCAAGTCAACCCAAACCATGACATTTTGGCCTTTTCTCAACATCGATTTTCAAAATTCCATTGCAAATTCTCTCGGCGATCTCATTTGTTCATCCAGTGGAGATATCGATACGGGATTTACGCCAGCTGCGAGGCACCTCACCTTGTTCGCCATTCAGAATTTGGAAGTTCACAATAATTCCTTGAAACGAAATTCTTCGAAAAATCTGGCGTGTACGTGCAGTGTTGTGATGTGTTTGGTTCAGATTTTCCGATTGAGTTCGGTTTGTGAGCTTTTGGAACGAACCAGCGCTTTGAAATCACATTTTACAAAATGGCAAATAGGCACGCTCTGTGCGGATGCAATGGATTTGCCATCTTTACGGTTTCACGGTTGATTTGGATTTCCGCTGGTCAAACTCGGTTCTCGGCTCTGGAGAAGCCAGTCCATCCCCTCACTTGTACACAGCTGTCACACATCAGTCCCGAAACCGTAACCGGAACAGCAAATTTTGTGGTCCCGAAAATTCGTGAAAAAAAATTGCAGAAACACCCTCGTAGTATGCATGTCGGGAAACACCCACGAATCCACACTTTCCCATCAAGGTCATGAATTTTGGGTTCTGATGGTCAAATATTTCCATCATGCTTTTCCGGAAGACTGGCCCAGAACAACAAATGCCACAAAATCATCATTTTGATAACTTAATTTTCTTCTTATGCCTTCATTTCCGGTCAAAGCTCGATGAGCTTCAAATTTGCCAACACACATTTCAGTTCGAACACTTTTATGCATTTGATCGAGGTTGCAGGCGATCATTCAGACAAGAAAAGCGCATCAGGAGACACTTCACAACTTTGGAAACATCACCGAGGCAACCGAACCTTGATGCCCTGATTGTAGCTCTCAGTTTTTGTTCCTGCTTTTCACGTGCCAATTGTACCGACGAAACACTCTGTCAAAGTCTCCCTCATTGATTGAAGAACAGCATTGAAGCCCAGGGTATCGTTAGACCTGTCTTCCTCCATTCCCTGATTGAAGTCTTCCGTGATTTCCTCACCCTGTACCTGTGTACAGTTTCAAGCCATGCCTTCCATAACTTGCATGACTTGGTTTACAGGCATCAATCTCCACTCAAATCATTCAGACTCAAAATGGCGGAGGCGGCGGAGAAGTCTGCCGCCAATTCACACAAATCCAATTTTGGAATTCGCCTCCACTCCTGAGGCGTGGAACAATGTGAGGATCCGCTGAACGAGATTTTGAACGTTTTTGCTTCATGTTAGATTATTCAGCCAAGTCATACATGCCCACATGGATTCCTGCATGTGGGTAGAGAAATGCAGGGCAAGCCAAAAGTTACGAAGCCGACAAAGTTTGTTCACATTTATTTTGTCTTTTGTGTTTCAGCATCTGTTTGATGTCGTTGTGACCGGTGTCAAGACGTTTTGGTTCCTGATCCAGAATACTCGATCGAAAAGATCTCGACACTGTTGAGCAAGCGGGAAAAACGAAGCGGCATCAACAGCGTGTCAACTTTTGGTCCATTCTGAACAGTTTTCACCCACCCAAAGGAAATCTTGTCGTTTCACACAAAGATCGACAGTTTGCAAAGGGCTCGATCAAGGGATCCAAATGGCAAAACCGGAAATGACATCGTGGGACCTCGCCATGTCATGCATCGAGAAATTCGGGTGAAAAATTGTCCCCTTCGGCCGCTCAATCGACCGAACCACCGGAACCGTTCTTGCCACCCGAACCGCCAAATGACAGGAACCGCTGGAGTCGATTGTGCCACTGCGAAGCCACCCGAGGCGGTTTTTCCACCCGAACAACAGCAACCACCACCGCAGGAAAGCGTGAACACTTTTGACAACAATTGTTTGACTGAAGCTTGAGCTACTGCTTCAGTGTTGCGGCAGTGGTGGTTTGGGTGGGAAAACCGGCTCAGGTGGCTCCGATGCATTCACAATCGGCTCCGCTGGCGGCGAATTCGCGGTACCGTACGGGTGGCTCCGGTGCGGGTAAAATCGGCACCGGTGGTTCGAGTGGTGAGGCGCGATTGTGAACTATTTCCGACTTACGTCATGTTGCAGTCTGTGCCTGAAGTCATATTCTAAACTTTACAGATCCAGCACCCTGTAGAAACATTAATTTTACGATTTAAACCCCTTTTCCTGGCACGAAAATATCTTTCAAGCAACAGTCGAGACACGTCGCGACTTCCGGTGGAGATGGCAGCGAGACGGCGAGTCAAAGGGGGTGCGATGTGGATGTGCTAATACGTGTAGTTTACGGAATATTGATTTGAGCTCCAACTTCTTACTGTCATAAAAGGCCTGTTACAATTCGGTTCACATTTCTTTTTCTCAGAGGAGCGGGAAGAAAAAGAGCAAAATGTGCTTGTGACTTTCGCACGAGTTATACCCCCACTGTTTTTTATTCTTTCTCACTGGTTCGCCCGACAATTTCGACTGTCGCTCACATCCTGAACCAATGAGTTCCAAGCAATTGAAACGTATGTTCCTGGATCATTGTGGAGCAATGGAACGCAAGTTTTGGAACTTTGAAAAGTTCAACCTTTTGCAAAAAAAATCAGAAATTGATGGTGAGCAATTCATTGTGAAAAATCTTTTTCAATTCTTTTTCAGTTTTGAATTGTTTTCAATTCTTTTTTGAATTCTTTTTCAAAAATTCATTTCAATTTTGAAAAACAAGAACCATATCAGCGGAGCGGAGGACAATTTATTGGAGGATCTTTCAAAGGCTTTTGATGTTGCACAGCAACATTCAAAAATGAGGAATGCGAAAAATGCGGGCATTTTCGAGCGGCCTGTTCTGTTAAGTGTTCAAAACTGATTTTCTTCTGATGCAATGGACAAGGAGAAAGGCTGAAAGGCACGGTTTTGCTGAGTTTTCAGGAGCTTAAGGTGATATTTGCAACTCTCTTCCACAAAAGATCACTTCTGAATCGCGTTTTTTCCTGAAGGCATCTGAATGTTTGAACAGATCGAATTGTTTTCCAGGTTTTTAATATGTGAAAAACCTGGAAAACTCCACTCTTCTGTCCTGGCGACATGCTGTGTGCGAGGACTCCAGACCAGAGTGCTTGTTTGCCCTGCAGAAGCAATGCAATCCTCAACACTGTGAGCAGATGGTCCGGACGAAAAAGGGATGAATATGAATGGTGGAGAATGAGAATGAATCCGTTTGAAATCACAAGGGTGCAGGGGGAAAATGAGTGGAAAAGTGGTGCCGCTTGGCCCAACAAGCACGTCAGCTCGCAACCGCGCCGGAATGGGTGCGTCGCGGACGCTGGGAGTGGGAGGTTGATACAGGAAAGGAAATCACATTGCATGAATGTATGTGGAGTCTGGCAGAGGAAACGTGGTATAAGTTTATGGGATGTTAACTGATTGCAGGAAACGGATACGCCTGGTGGCACAGTGGAGACAGGAAGAAGGGCGGGAACACGAATTGTGGCAGAAAATGAAAAGAAAAACGAGCTGAACAATGAAAGCAGCATTGCTGCAGCTGGAATGTTTGAAATTGGTCCACCACAAAAATTGTCTGTGCAGTGCTGTCATCCTTTCAGTTCGATTTCTTTCCATGTGTGCCCTGTAAATCCAGTTCTGGAAGTTCGATTTTGTTTTTTTCATAACAGGATGAAGTTGTTCCCCTGGACCAAAAGATTTGAAGTTGTTGCGAAGAATCGTCCAAAATTTTCACCCGCGACACTCCCCAATTTGCTCTCTGACAATTTTGAACACCCTCGAGACAAGCAGAAATGGTGTGAAATTTCCAGTTTGTTGAGCGTTGACGTGTTTCCCACATCTGTTCCTTTCCGAAAATCGTGAAGACGGAATTATGCATGTTTTCCCATTTAACTGTTGCCTCCGAAACTCTTTTCTTTCTTTTTCTTTTTTGAGCGCCAGTTTTCTTCAGAGCTTTCTTTCTGGAGGTGTCAAGATTTTGACATCGGAAAAAGTGGATCTTTTATTTCTACAGCTTTGTGATTTTGCTGAAATCTGAACAGTCGCAATTTTTACAAGCCATGAATCAAGCTCAACACCGCTGTAAAATTGCATAATATGAACTGTAGGCACCTTTTTGAAGCACCCAGCTGTTTTGGAGATGGTATATGCCAACACCACACACTTCTAGAGCACCAGCAGGCATCGTTTCCCCTTCGAGTCAACAAGGGGAGCCCAGAGTTTTTAGTTGGCCAAGCTGCCAGTCTAGATATTCGAAACTGCAAGAAGCCAGAAAGATTTAATAGGCGAACAAATAGATTGAAGAAATGGCCCAGTTTGCTCTGGGCATTCAAAGGGCCTGCTTCAACAGTTGGAATCAGGCAGTGATGAGATTCATTGAAATGCTGTACAAAAATGCTAGTCGATCATAAAATAATCCTCGGCACGGATTCATGCGCCATAGGCCTGCCCTTGAATGAAGGTCATTACAGGAGGGATTTCAAGATTGTCTTGTTTTTTTGGCCGCTGAATTTTGCACCCTCAATGTCAGCTTAACGATTTTTGCCCTGACCGCAAACGGGAGTTTGATCAATGTGGCCAGTCACATGGACGATATCGCCAGAAACAAGCAATGTCAATGCTCAATGTTTTCGACCAGAACCTTTATGTGGTTCACGCACGCACGCATGGCTGGCTGGTCGGTGATCTCATGATCTGGATTGGATTCAAAGCCGTTGCCAGAAAATGGGTAAAAACACCGGAATCACGCTGGAGTAGGATATGTTTTCGTTGGAAGGTACATTCGGGCAACATGCTGAGGGTGAGGCAGACAGTTGCGTGTGACTGAATTTGAAATCAATGAATGGAACACTGGAGCAAGGGAAATACCAATTCGTTCGCTTGGCAGATGCCGTGCCTGGCGCGCAGACAAATCCGTCCATTGATGAGACTGGGAACCACGAAACCGTGGATCAAAACAAAATCCAGAAATGAATGGAGGAGTGAAGTCCTGAACTGAGAGACACTGCCAATGAAGCCGCAACCGACAGGGATGGTCGCCCATGTGTGTAGATGAAGGAACTCCTGGTATGGTACTTGGGAACTGTGGAAACCTACAAGGTCAATGAATGAATTGGGAAAGTCCGCTGGCTTCATTGCTGTGAAGTGGTGGCGAAGTCAGTGTGGTGTGTGTGGCGAAGACAAATGTGCAGCTGCAGAACCGTTTTGAGACATGGTTCCAGGTCCACCGTCCAGTCAGCAAAAGCATCCAAACACTCGGCTCTGAACCTCCGTCCAAATTTCAGAACACCGTTTTAATCATGGTCAAAACGGGCATCAGGATGTGGGGGCATCACATTCATGTCACATGGAATGGGTTTTCGAGATATCCGGGTGACAACCGCCATGCATTCGCAAAAGGTTAAGCGAACATCTGTCTTTTTATTCAATTGATCCAACACATCCTCCACAATGAGAGTGGACGAGTATTTCCTCAGAAATTCTAAAATACCTCGGGGTGCTTCCAGATCGAGAGACACTCGATCAGAAAATTTACTGTCACAGTGTCTTTAAAATGTTCAGAGGAACATTTATCAGCTTCGTGGTAAATTGTTGGTAGTTTCGTGGATGCTTCTGAAAATTCCTTGGGAGCTTTCTCATGGTTGCTGCTGTTTTGAAAAATCGGAATTCCCTGAGTTTTCCAGGTTTTCCAGAAGGATTCTCAGTTTTTTTCCAGGGCTTTTTTCCATGGTTTTATCCGAGGACAACACAAAAATGGGAGGGTGCAGACAAAAATTGCAAGACAAGAATGTTCTTCAGGTGTCATCGTTGGAAATTTAAAAAAAAATGTAAACTAAAAAAATGTTATGAAATTCTGTTTTCCATTTCTTGGCTGGTTTTTCTGGAAATTTTCAGTTTTCCAGGGTTTTTTCCAAAAATCCCTGAGTTTTCCAGGTTTTCCAGGGTGCGAAAAAAATTCCCTGAGTATTCCAGGTTTTCCAGGTTGGTAGCAACCATGTTTCTAAATCGAGAGACATTCAGGCAGGGTTTTATGACTCCAACAAAAAGGCTGACATTCGAAAATTTTCACGTGAAAAATGGTCGCAGGTGAACATTTTCTTCAACATGGATTTCGTGTGGTTGGCATCGTCATTCTCCGGATCAGAGCATCCGTTCCAGCAACGCCACTTCTGCCGAAGCCACTACCTTCCGCCAACTGCCAAGCAGGCCCTCTGTCACGGTCCCCCCTGTCATTTCCATTGACGGGTGAAGTGTTGCTTCTGTGATATTGTTACCTGCCTGTCAAGCCTCTGACATGGTTCCATGCCTCTGTTTTGGACCTGGAGCTCGGTGTTCTTTACGTGCAGTATGATGTTGCAAACGATACCTCCTTCTTACGTCCATCCGAAGCACTATAAAGGTCGTGCCAAACGACCTTTTTGTTACGTTGTCCGGACTGGGGATTGATAACATCCGCCAACTGGGGTTTGATAACAAGACAGAAGTGCTGGACATAAGACAGTTGTTTTGGTGTGTTAATGATTCGGGGTCATGCAATGCCATGATTTCAGGAAAGCCGTCACAAGACCGGCTCAGAGAAATGATGCAATCACATTTTTTTCCTGATTTTGAAGCACTCTTGCGGCGGAGAGAAGGGTCCGGTGAGTTGGGTGCAAAAGCTCGATTTCAAATTTTGGTCACACTGACGAGAGCTGTCAACGAAAGTCAGGATAACTGTGTCACGTTCGGGCGATATTCACACCATGCAGTTTTCCACTGGACCCTTCTTCCGCTGTTGTTGGAAGGGTTTTCCGCCGCCGCAAGAAACTTGTTATGGGAGGGAGAAATTCATCATTGCGTTTGAGGAACACAGCTGTTGAAGGCTCCCATTTTTGCGACAGGATTTTTCAAAGCATGCTCCAAACAAAACATTCAGAGGTCATATGTGCGTCAGTTCCCGAACACATGGGCATTCCAAAATCTCAAAAGACTGTTTTGGACCTTTGGGTTTGCAACGACGTCAAGGTTGAGGCTGGTTGAGGATTGGCCAATTGGAAAATGGGGGCCGGGTAGGAGCAAATTCTGCGCGCCTTTTTGAACAGAATTGCACAACGAACCTGGAGAAGAAAATCACACATGCGGGTGATTTTGCGAACACCTGCACAACTGTTGAGAAGCTTTTGGGATTCTTAGACTGCGAAAACAATGCTGTGATCAATAATTTTGTCTTGTTTCAACTTTCACCCCTTCATTTCGAATGTGATGACTGATGAGCCCGCGGTTAAAAACGAATTTGGCATGATCGTAAATCTTGAATTGTTGAAGGTGGAGTGAAGGCGTTGAACAATGTGCGCTGCGAATTCTGGGAAGCCTCAGTGCGAAGCGAACAATTGAGCAGTGGTATCACTTGACAAATTACCTGTCACACTGTCTGCCGGTTTGGTCGATGTGGTTGGGTTGTGCAGGTACCAAGAGTGCTCGCAATTGTTCGGACGGCGTCTCCGTTATCTCTGTCACCTTCACGAAAAACAATGTTGGCGCAAAAAGTTTACGAAGCGTTTTGTTCATGTGATGCTTGTAAAATGAAATGATGGGAGTTTCCGGGAAGGAGTGCACTATCGTTGGCGACTGCTCTTGTCCTGCGGCCCAACGTTTGAGCACATTGTCTGTCCACGAAACATAAAATTGACAGCGTCTTGGAGGAAAGAAACGACTTGAGTTGAGGATGTCTGGACGAACGCGACTGTCTCCGTTGCTCTTTGGTTTCGCAGATAAAAAACACACATCAAGAGAAAACAAAGGCAAATCTCCAAGTAACATCAATACGTCGCCAAGAACATCAGCAGATAAGTGCGCTTTTTTGTCGGGCCCATTGACACGAAATAGCACTGAAGGATGTGGGTATGCTAGAAAAGAACACAATCTCTTGTTGTGTGGGGCACAGGGCAGTTGGGTGGGGCACAAGTTGGGTGGGGCACAGGGCAGGGCCAGGAATGTGGATGCTGAAAGCAATATACCACGGCAGAGTGGCGACTTTGGCTTGGTTTGCATCGGGAGGTTTTTGTTGCCATTGGCCCGTTTTGTGGTCACCCCTGTCCCTGACAAGATTGGCGAAACCAACGGCCGTTCCCATTCAACTCACCCTCAGGTTCAACCCAACCGTCAATTCAATGGACAGATGCGTTGGCGAAAATTTCATTTCTGTGCACAACGCTGATTCCTTTTCCATTGTTGTGAAAGTTGCATCCGTGTGCTGAACTGGCTGCTGAATTGAACCTGAGGGTGAGTTGCAAAGGGGAATGCCGCAGTTTGCCAGTTTTTCGATCTTTCATTTCGATGGCCGTCGTTGCATCACAAAATTCGGAAATTTCGATGGGCTCGGACAAAAAACTTCCGTTTTATTTGTGGAATCTCTTGGCAGTTGGCAGACACAATGAAGGTGACAACTGACAGGGACATTTACGGTCAAAATGGCGTGTGGCGGATGCGATTCTCACTGCCGAAAGAGGTGGCCATCCGTTGGCAAATGCTGCCCCTGTTCGCAACACACGCAAGTCCCCAACAGGCGGAGCGACAGGCTGCAAAATGCTTTCAGGCCTGTGAGCACCGGACAATCGAAACGTGAAACCGGAGGCCACGACCAAACCCATCAAAATAAAATGGACGTCTGTCGCTGTGGAAAAACCGCGAAAAGAAAAAAAATCTGCACAGGGCAACAAAATGACAGATTCCGGGGCAAGGCACATTGCATCACATGAAATTGTTGGGAAAACAAAAGTCGGACGAACACACCAGCAGAGGAAGCAGAAGACAAGGGAGATTGGGACGGCGGTTTGGGAATGCAGAGCAAACCACGCAAAACTGCGAGGATCAAGACCACAAAGAATTATTTTTGTTCCCTCCATCCCTCCCTTCCGGTCAACCACATTCCAAGAGTGCCATGCACCGTTTGTTGCGAGGAACACGCGAAAAATCCAATTGCACACAATGAGAAGGAACCAAACTGTTCAGGATGTTCTGTTCTCAACCAGTTGTCAGATCGAGTTTGACCGCAGCTCATGATATCGCTGAAGAGAATAACTGCATGCCACTTTTGCCAATGTGTCTTCAACATCTGATGGAAACAGGAAAACTACTGTGACTGATGGCACCAAACTTACCGACACCTTTGGTTCGATTGTAACCAATCTTCAATCTAACCAAACCCCTGACGGAAGGAAGTCTTGCGATTTGGCTTTTTCATGTTGGCAACCTGTTGTTCCAAACGGTACTTCATCCGAGAAAGCCCCTGTCATCTTTGGCGTTCCCCAGGGGAATGTTCTTGGGCCGCTCTTGCTGGTGCCCTGGTGCATAAGCATCATTCTTGGAATTTAACGTGACCAAGGAGTAGGCCAACATTTACGACACAGACTTGTTGAAAAATGATTCAGCATCCCAGTGACGGAATTTCTGCAGTCCAACCTGCTCAAAACTGAACGGTGGTGGAAAGTTGGCCGAAATTGAATGCCCACAAAATGGGCTTTTTCAAGCGTCCTTTTGTTCTCAGAACCCCGGGAGTGAATACCATCGTTTCACAAAATCCTGGAACAACAGGCAGACACATGACACCGGACCTGCTCATTTGGTCCAGAGTTCGTTTGGTCCAATAATTGATTGGGCCAATATGGAAAATTTGCGATGTGATTTGTGTCCATGTCGGAGACGCTTTCGGAAATCCAGTTAGGTTAGGTTTGGTAAGGTTAGGTTGGATTCTTTCTGGGTCGTACGTGTCGGAAATCTGAACTCATTGGACGATATGATCATTGGCCCAAACGAACATTGGACCAAACGAACTCTGGACCAAATAAACCAGACCCCATGACACACCCCCTCCTCGACAAAATCAGCTGCTTGATTTTCTCTCGTTGACCTTTCTTCGACAAACTTTTTGCTGTTTTGAGAACAGTCGGAATTATTTTGTAAAATTCTCGGCTATGCAGTGCAGCTCATCAAGCCACCGGCAGCATGGCCGTCTGTACACTGTATCAAATGACTGTGCTGACAGACCAGTGCTTTGTGAAGAGAACTCACCTGGTGACATCTTTTGTGGATGATGACATCTTTCGTGAATGAGTGAGGTAGCTCGCCAATTGTTTATCCCAATTTCGGTGGAGACGAGATCGATTGTGCTGAGAGTTATGCACAATTTTTTTTCCAATCCACTTCCGCGGACAGTGGCATCGCAACAGCCAATCCCGTCGTCTGAATTTGTGACGTCATCAATTTTCGCATTTTTGCATTGCCACCGCTTTTTGCCATTTGGCGTGTTTGCCACCGCTTCGCAACTCTTTCCAGGGTCAAATAGGGTTAGGTTAGGTCAGGTTAGGTTTGGTTTCGAAATTTGGATGTTGAAATTGGCTGGAATTCCCAACAGCCAATCAGAGATGCGCATGCGGAAGTGGATTGGAAAAAAAAATATGCGTGAGTTATGGGTTTCGACTACAGTTCCAAAGACCTGTCCACACACGGAGTGAAGTGGACCAAGTTCGCGGACCTGATTTGCGGTCGAGAGACTGACAAACAACAAGTGGTTGACAACAATCAATTGGCGGAGGTCAAGCATTGGGCGGTGAGGGAAGGATTGGCAACGTTTTATTCAGAAACAACGAAAATATTCGCAGACCGCAAATCACGTCCGCGAACTTGACATTCCTACTCCACATTGGACAGGTGTTTGGAACTGTTGCAAAGTTGGACGTTTTGTTGCGAGGGGAAATGGACATTTTGTCGCCACTGTTACGCAGCAATGGCGGTGGTGAACCAAAACTTGAATGTCAAGGCACAATCCAGGGCTTTCGCAGGCCAATCGTTCCAGTCTGTTGAGGTGATGAAAACCCACACCAAGTGACAATGTTGGGCAAACAAGGTTGCACAGTTTTTCGAAGCTGGGAGCAAGGCATGCTGAGAGTAATGGCAAGCTATACCTTTCAATCCTGGTGTACAGTTTTAAAAAGCGATGGGTATACTCTTTTCAATCCTTTCAAAAAAGTGGTGTGTTTTCTCATGGGTTTCCTTTCCCTTGATCATCATGGAAGTATCAAAATAAAACTTCAAAGTCTCCCTATCTATATGAAAATCCTTAATTTTTATTTTATTAAACTTCTTTGTTGATCATTCGATTTTCTGGATGCAACGGCTGCCTTTTAATCCGAGACTGGGAATTTTGTTTATTTGGCAATTTCACAAGATATGCTTCTGAAGTGTTTCCTTCGAATGCATTCGTGGCGACCTTTGCCTGTGTCTTTTGATGCGAGACTGCGCACATTTTGGGCAAAGGTCGCCACGACGGTGTCGTCTCGCTAGTCCGCCGTCGCGTTTGTCCGCCGCCATCATTTCGGACAAACGCGACGGCGGACAGTCGCGACGGCGGACAATCGATACTCATTTCGGACAAACGCGACGGCGGACTATCGCGATAGAACCGCCACGACTGCATTCGAAGGAAACACTTCAGAAGCATAGGTATCTTGTCCAAGTTGAAAAAAAGATGTTTCCAATCATGTCTGCTTTTGCAAAATGGACCTCTCGTTTGTACCATTTGCAACTGACCGCATTCCAATGTTTACCAGCTGTTGAACCTGAACCAAAGATTCAATCTTTGGTTGAACCTGAAGCAAAGATTCCATGCTGCGTCATCCACATGTGACTCGGCATTGAGAACCTGCTGTGGTGAGTGGAAGTTGCGATTACGTTTCCCGAAATAAATGAGGCAACATGCGCACTTTCTCAAATCGGACAGGTGCTTTGTGCGAAAACATGTGACGAATGAGTTTCCGATAGCAAGGGCAAGGACACAACCTCATTTGAGAAAAAGCCATTTCTGATGCCTTGAAAAATTGAAAACCGTTGCTTTGTTGTAAATCATAGATTTTCTTTTAATTTTTGTTATTTATAATATTAACATTCAGTTAAAAATAATAATAATAACGGTGACGGCCATTGGAATTCGCACCAGGTGGCCCATGGAAGCAACCCCCAACAAAACAACACAGTAAACAACGAATGGACCAATCGATCGATTTGGCCGAAATGGATTTCACAATGGTGTATGAGAGAAACATGCGAATTGGCGTTGCATTGCAACCGAACAATAATGAGAGAGAGATGCTTTTGTATTCTATACATTTGTACAAGCGTTTCCAACATAATGATAGGAAGTGAGGTTCCTCTCAGCAAGCAAAATTCACAATCCGCCGTGCCAACCGCTCAACCTGCCTTGCCTGTACTGGGAATTATGCAACTTGCCAGGGAGAGATGGCTGACGCATAGCCTAACGGCCAGATGAGGTTTCGAAGTGTGTTTGGACAGGCTAATTTTTATTGTCCCAGGTTGTTCCGCAAGTCACAGTGGAAGAGCGCATTCTGGTTTTCTCAGGCGATAAGTTTCCCCATTTTTCGCTGATTTCTGACCCTTTTCCAAACCAAAAATTGACCGACCTCAAACGCTCGGGGTGAAGAACAGGGATAAACAAATAATAACCCACTGCTGTCGCAGCCATCTTGACTGATGGCCAATGTAAATTATGCCAATTGACCAGCCGAAATCGAACATCATGACAATTGTCTCCAAATTTGGAGACAATAATTGTTTGAGACAAACAATTGTCTCAAAGTTTGAGACAAAATTTTGGGTTTTGAGACAAAAAAGTTTTTTGAGACAAAATATTTTTGAAATTTTGAGACAAAAAAGTTTGAGACAAGACAAACTTTGAGACAAAACTCCCATGCTTTTTCATGTGTCTCGTCACCGTCAGTGCTCAGTTCCAGTGGGAAAAAAGAGGTCTGTCAGGTCAGACGAAGTGGCTGAGCAGTATTCTTTGTGTGCAGAACAAATTGAATCGGGTTTGGAACTCCAACTCATGCATGAAACCAAAGCAAAATAAAAAATAAAAAAACGGTGCACGGAGAAGGAATAATTCGTCTGTGCAACGTGTTCCATTCTTCTTGAAAACCACCAAAGTTCTCCCAGACAGAGTTGCAGCTGTTTGGTGAACTTCAGACCAACTCTTGTTTCCCACTGGAAACTGTGAATGTTCATGTGTCTCGTCACCGTCAGTGCTCAGTTCCAGTGGGAAAAAAGAGGTCTGTCAGGTCAGACGAAGTGGCTGAGCAGTATTCTTTGTGTGCAGAACAAATTGAATCGGGTTTGGAACTCTGACTCATGCATGAAACCAAAGCAAAATAAAAAATAAAAACACGGTGCACGGAGAAGGAATAATTCGTCTGTGCAACGTGTTCCATTCTTCTTGAAAACCACCAAAGTTCTCCCAGACAGAGTTGCAGCTGTTTGGTGAACTTCAGACCAACTCTTGTTTCCCACTGGAAACTGTGAATGTGATGAATGAAGTTTAGGAACGTTGCACCTGGTTTGGTGGTGCCATGTGGCACTCGCTGCAGACAGGCACTAATAAGGCCGGAGAGATCTCCGATGCTTTTTTTAAAACCACCGGTGAAAGTTGCAGATATCCACGTTTTCGGGGGGAAGGGATCGATAATATCCTCAACTATCTCCGGTGGTTTTGAAACAAGCAACAGAGATCTCTCCGGCCTTAACTGTTGGCATTACGAGCCAGTGAAATAAATACCTTCGGATAAACTAAAAAGTAAAAAAAAGAAGGTTTGCTCGATTCTCACCTTGAGAAACAATTTGCACCCGTGGCGCATGCTGGTGGACACCAAGGCTTAATGTGATTTCACGAGGTGAAATTGCAACTTACAGACAGTGAGAGATGACCGGAGTTGTTCGGAATACCTGTCGACCGTCGCTTTCAAAAATGAGGTGAAAAGAGGGTGAGGCAGACGACAGTCCCCAGAGTTGACCTCATTTGATCTGAACTTTTTGATGGTGTTTTCATGGCGGCACAGATCTCCAGAAAAAGCACATTCTTTCAGGACGTCAGTTTTGCATCGGTGTATTTTGTCATCTTTATACACCTTTTTTCGTGCGACGATTTGAAAAACTTCACTTCGTGTGACAACAATTTTATCACATCCCTCGAATCCGCAATGGGAGAAGAGGATTTATTCATTGGCTATCTTTCTTGTCTATTAATTTTTTTTTGTTGTGCCCAATTTGAGAAGCTGGCGAGGTCATTGAAGTAAACGGGTCAACATAATTTCACTTGCAAGACCAACCCCAATGAGGTCAAAATCTTTATTTTCATGTTCTTGTGTGAGTTGAGCAGTGAGCTGTCTTTTCAAAATCTCAAAAGCAAAAAAAAGAACGACAAAACGTGTTCTCAGTTGTTCAGAATTTTACGTCTCATGTTCAAACATGAGGATGTTCACGGGAAACAATCGCAGACAATGGATTTGTGCTCGTCTTCCGGATCCCAAGTGGTCTGGAGGGATCTTGAAAACATTGTTGCTGAAGCACAAATTCAAAAATGACCCAAGGAAACCATTCCATCTTATCAATCTCAGATAAACAGGATAAAATTAATTGTAACAAATTGAAAAAATAAGTGTCTCCGCATCATCTGTTGCTCATGTTTTGGAGGCGGCGGCCGGCAGGTGTTCCGAACTGGCGAACTTCAACACGGGATAGACAACTCCTCACACAAGGAAAGTGTCAGCATGATGGGCCCCAATGATGAAAGATTTCGATGACACATGATTCGATTCACAAAAGATTTCGCATGAAAACGGAGGATAATTTTCCATCCAAAACAAATTCATCTCACACGCCCAATATGGGAAGTTACAATGCCCAGACACAAGCCAAGGCACGGAAAGATCAAATATCGAAATCCAATTATCATATTACCAGTAAAAATCCTATTTTAAAATCTTTTTGCATTCCATAACATTCGCATAATAAAAAGTCCGACTAGATAATACTGATTTAACAGTTAAAAAAAAGTCGATATAAATCTCAACAATAATTACCTACCGAAAACTCGGGGAAGGTCTCATTACACAGCAGTTTATTTTTGTTGCAGAAGGAGAGTAAAATGACATGAAGTGGGATGCAAAATGTTCCAACAGTGGAGAGATCTTGACGGTGGTAACGCTTTATCCGTGGGGTGATCCAGTGTGGATTAGCGCTAATTCGAGGTTGCAGAGTAATTTCTTTCAATTGAAGTAAATGGCGAAAATTTAATTTGCAACCTCGGATTAGCGCTGATCCGTCCTGGATCACCCCACGGTATGCGAGGTCAATTTTTAACGTTGGATCTGATGGGAAAATGTTGCCTCGCCTTGGTGTTACCTCCGGTGTTACCGCGTTAACCCCGTCATGATCTCTCCGCCACAAGATGTACAGGTACTCGTCGAACAACGACCCATATTCTGCAACTTTGTCAAAGGTTAACTTTTCTGTTTCCGGGTCATATGGCAGCAAAACATGGAACGGTCTTTCGGACTGCCAACGAAAGAACTTGGCAGACATGAGAGTCGCAAAGTCTACTCTCCGTCAACCATTCAAGTCAAAGATTTTTCCCAAACAAGGCCTGTGACTGCAGGATTGTTCAAAAAGGGCCATCTTCATTATCAGCGACTGCAAATCCAGGTTCACCCTCTGCCCCAAGCTGCTCAGGCGGATGTTTTGCTGGACGTGTGTTGTAATCTTCAGGGATTTGCATTGCAAACATTCCTTCCAGTTCCACCTGCTCTCACCCACGCCCAAAAAAATCCTTTTCAAAAGCAATGAGTTCCACCCGAAACTAGCTTTCAAGTCCGGAGCCATGTTGCTGAGAAGACCAAAACCAAAGCCATGTTGCAAAGAAGACAAACCCGGAGCCATGTTACAAAGTGGGCCATACTGGTCACCGAACCATATTTGAGAATCTCGTGTCTTCAATGGCGTCCAGGAGAGGATAACTTCCGCATAATTTTTTTTTCAATCCACTTCCCCTGACCAGGAGCTCGCAACAGCCAATCACGTCGTCTCAAATTGTGACGTCATCACTTTTGGATTTTTGCATTGCCACCGCTTTTTGCCATTTGGCATGTTTGCCACCGCTTCGCAACTCTTTCTAGGGCTGCAATAGGGTTGGGTACGGTCAGGTTAGGTTTGTTTAAGTAAGGTTTTGAAAATTGGATGTTGAAATTGGCTGGAATTCCCAACAACCAATCAGAGACACGCATGCGGAAGTGGATTGGAAAAAAAATATGCATAACTTCCATGTGTTCAATTTCATTGCAGGCAGAGTCTTGTGGTGCCCAAACTAGTGCATCCAACCCCATGTCAAGATGAATCAGGTTCATTCTTGCGAATTGCATTTCGGCAACACCTATACAATACGAGCCGAAATGATCCTCACACGGCTCGTATGTTTATACGAATACTTTCCAAAATGTCATTCGCCGAAATGAGCGGCGCTGAAGCGTTCAAAACGAAATGTTATTCGCCAAATTAAACGTACCCCGTGAAGATAACACATCAAATAAAAATACATGAAAAAGCATTGGCCTATGTCATGTTGCGGAATTGATTCCAGTCACAAACAGTTTCCAGCTGTTGGTTTCCATGAATAATAATTATTGAGAAAATAACGTCTGCTGAAAAAGCATGTAAGAAACAAATTGAGTAGGTACACTGTTTCGACAACTGCAGTCAAGAATGAAATGACCTTCATAAAACTTGCAAAAACCAAATTTTATGCTGCAAATGAACCACTGTGGTAGATAGATCAAAAGATGAGAAAAAAGAACCCTCATTTTTCAAGGAAATGCATTCAAAAAAGGTTTGCAAATATCTGAGTTGGCGACAGTGCAGACCAATGCATGGAGACAACATGAACAAAAATATTTAAAGATATTTTGCCAACATGATTTCAGGATGACACAGGTCCCAACTTCATTCCGACCAAAGCCAGTTGTGCTTTAAAACGAGTGTGGCATGATGAAGACACCACTAATTGAAAAAAATGCACTCAAACAGCTTCCAGGCTCCAGCTGATAATGTGAGGTGATTGCTAGTACTTTGATCTTTCATTTTATTTAGGTGGTCAAGAAAGAAAGGGAAACCTGATCTGTACCTAGATCACGGGAGTCCAATATTGTTTGTGGCTGTACAGTACCGAGAAAATTTATTGGACCACACATGGTGACGTTTCTTTCGGGTTTTTGGGGAAATCTTGAATCCATCGAAATTGGCGTCCCATCACTGATTTGATGCATACATTTCTGTGCAACAAAATCCGATTTCTTGAATCTGAAATCATCAAAATTCTCCCAGTTTTCTCTGAAAGATCGAAAAACCAGCAGCAATTGATGGCACGAGTAATTTTCTCGCCACTGTACACAGGTGCCACAGCTGTTCGCCAGTTAGAATGGGAGTCATTATGATTGTTTCCCTGACTGTACCTCAAGTACAGGAGAGATCAATGGGTTTGGCAATACCAACTCTGAGTTGAGAGGCGAATTTTCGCCATCGACTCCAATGGCAAAATTTTACCTTTTGAACTCGGGAGTTGGCGTTAACCTAATTGATTTCCCCACTGATGATGAGTCAACATTTAGCTGCCCTACTTTAGTTGATGTTCATAGGCCCAGGACCACCATGCCACCAGAGGTCAGTAATGAAGTCCATGCTGGCCCATGGTCTTGAAATACAGACAGTGGCTCTTGCCAAGGCCAACTCAAAGAGTACCTACCTAACACTCTCATTTCGTTGAATGATTCCGGCAGGTTGTGACTGGCTCACGTCTTGTCGCAAGAGGACACATCACCGATTCCTCAAAGAAATCAACCATTTCTGGAAAGCTGGTCAGGCAATCCCCAAAATGAAAAAGGCTGGGGCAAGAGGTTCAAAATGCGGTGATCAGACACTTTTGTCACTGCATATTTTGCTATCACCTATCAGTTTTTCTTTCTGAGGAATCCTGATAGGAAGGCGGGTACCTTAATGATACCTATCCGTGGATTCCAATGGGCACATCTTGTGTGTATTATTGTGGGGCCATATCAGGGAATCAGGGGATCCGACTTCCGGGCACATTTTGACAAATTTTGCCGATTTTGTATTGGGTCATGGGGAACCCTCATGCAAAAGTTGATGCCCTGGAAATAATTGTGTCCAGTCCCTGATGCTCCCCATTGGATCCAATTTGAGGACATTTGAGGGGACATATCTGAGATAGGGGTTGGCACATTTAATCACTGGTCAAGTTTGTTTCACATTTGCACAAGGAACATAATCTTTCAATCCAGCATCACCTTCATTGAACATGTAGAAACACCGGGCGATTTTTAAACACTGCAGGAACGCATAGACCACCGTGCAGCAACACCTCCTGGGTCCACATATGGGGTCCCCAAACACCTCCTGGGTCCACATATGGGGTCCCCAGCAAGACTCTTCGCACCAATAAAAATGAGGGAGTGGTGTGGCAGGAAACCTTTTTTCACCTGCCTATAAGGAGCGACAACAATTCTTTCCACCACAACAGTCAACAATTCCGCTTACAATATTCATGTAAGGAGACCTACTTTTACCCAGCATTATTTTGCTGTTGGGAACCTCTGAGCTCTTCTCTCAACAAATTAGAATTTCAAATAAAGCTTGTGTTTTTTTTTTTGTATTTCCCGCTTACTTTCAAAATTCATCCATTTTGTGCATCTGATGACTACATCTCATGTTTCGTTCAATTGCCTACAGTTTTTTGGAAATATGTAGGCCTAATTTAAATAAAAGCTTCTTGACTGTCGCAAACGGATGTGTGCAGCATCAAAAATGCTGACAGCGCACAGATGGTCACTGCTCACACAGCGACAGAGATGTTTCAACAGTTTGTTCTCCTGGATGCGGGTTGGCCTCAGTGAAGCCTGCCAACATTGCAAAAAGACTCGGAAAAAGACGAAGTGCCCACCCCACCAACCACTCTCCCAGGGCAGCTGCAGCACACCCAAGAAGAAGTGCCAGGCTTTTACCACCTCACCTGGGACAGATTGCGAAGGAGAAAAGCGAACACAGGTGACATTCGAATGCCAAGCGCAGAACAATATTTTTTCCATTCCATTCCATTATGGCTCGTTCGGACGAATCATGCATCACAATTTTCGACCTTGCTGAAAAATGAGATGACAGGTACGGGATTCATATTGAATGCCCAAAATCCTGGAGAGAGGGAAGAGTGGGCAGTCTTTGGGTGGGTTAAAATTTTGTGGGTTGAAACTTCCTCACTTCTTCGAAGTTTGGGGCATGTACAGCCAAAACAATTTTAAAATGGCAGTTTCCCGAAACACACTCCCTGTGTGTCAAGGGAGTATATATTTTGCTGTCACAGCACTGATCAAACAGGGCATGATGGATCATATAGCCCTTTTAAAAATTCTGGAGTATCCGGTGTGGTTGGCCCTCTGCAGGGGTCAATCCTCGCCTCTATGTGCACGTATGCGATGCATAAAAATGAATTGGTTAGGTGATGTGATCATTTAAAAGATCACAGCCCCATCATGAAAGCATGGGAGTGCCCGATGACATTGGGAAAGTGTAGCCTGACCAGGGGAAACTGGTTCATAAAAAAAACCTGAGAAACCTGCCAATGGCTGATCGTCACTGGAGCAGAAATTTGCAATCAATTATTTTGCAATTATTTGGCAATAACTTGAAAGGTCAGCAGGTCAGGCCTGCAGCAACAGATTGTTTGATGGTATATTGTCATCATGACCCAAAACACATTGAAGCGGACTCTGAGTGCTGAATGGAAAAAATGTACTCTTCCAAACTTTCACAATGTCCAAAGGTGAGAACCACAATTGGCAAAAGTGGGGGGAGGGAGACTGTAAGCAGCCCGACAGGGGACAAACCTGACATTCCAAACAAGTGTCGCAACAAAACTACATTTGACAGACACTATCGATGGCCTTTGGTCACCCCACAATACCCAGTTCATTCTTTAAAAAAGTGAACACGCGACCAAAATAAGCATTCATGGAGACAGTGATTGATTTCAGAGTTCCATTAAAGGCCAGTCTCAAAACTTCCATTAAAGTCAAACCCAGGTCACTCATTCATCAGTCTTCCCGTTGGAACATCTCCACAAGGAACAGTGGTGTGTGTAAGATGGGATCACATTGCGATGGAGACAAAAGCCTAGCCGACTGTAATTCACTCATGAAATTAAACCCATTGTCTGCTGACGGACAGTCCAGGTTTATCAAGACTGCTGAATTAGGTGAGGGGGGGTCATTTGAAAGGTTGGCTGAGTCTGAAAATTGGGGGCTTGCACGTTTCGCCGAGTGCAACGAGATTTCCAGAGAATGCACACTTCTTTGGGGGAGAACAGACAATCATTCCCGCCCCCCTGTGGGGGTTTCTGCGGCAATGTTTTTTCTTGATCCGGGCGACCTTACCAGGTAGGAGATTTCCTCTAAGAGATCTCTGAGTTAAGAGATCCCCGGAAACTCGGGAACACATTTTCTTTTCTTGGACAAACAATCCCGGTGCAATTATAACAGATGTTTCAGAAAAATAAAAAAGGTGTTTCAGAAAATGTTGCTCAATTTTCCCCAACGCATTTCTCTCGTGATTCTGGACAAAAGTGTTGACCTGTGGCCGCAAGTGAACCGTTTGGCCATGGATTCCAAGTGAAATTTGGTCGAAGAGTGCTTCGGAGTGATACTGAAACATGGTAAATCGACAGCAAAAAGAAACACCAGCCACAACCAGGGATGGGTAAGTATAATACTTAAGTATTATACGTGAGTTTTCTACGTATAATACGTCGTATTATACGTACGTATAAAAGTGTTTTATACGTACGTATTATACGTGTTCATAAATGTCACATTGTGTGACACATGACTCGGGGGTGCAATTCAACAAGGAATTCAATTTTGAAGTTATTTAACAACTCAGAGATGTGTAGGAGGAATAAAACCTGAATAATTTGTCGGAAATGATGACGATCGCAGAAAGGGATAATAATAATAATGACAGCTCAAATTTCATTTTTAGATTTTATCTAAAATAATGGCTTTGGATCAGCAGGCGATATGACCACGTCAGGAGGTTAAAAAACAAAGTCACAAATTATAAAGCTGTGACTTTGTTTTTTAACCTCTTGACATGGTCGTATCGCCTGCTGAGACAACAAGCGGATAGCGACTATATGCTCCCAATGCTTTTTGGCCGGAGTCGCGAGTGCGTGCCATGGCTGCAAATATCAATATTTTGCTTGAGGTTAGGTTAAGTGAGGTTAGGTTAGAATAGGCTAGACTGATGTACTCGTAACGTATCCACATGCAAAACACAAATTTATTTGCAGCCAATTGGCAGGAAAGCAGAGTTGCGATGACGAAGAAGTATAAAGTCGCTATACTCTAGTGCTGATCCATAAACAATGCCAACCACTGCTAACAAACATTTGTAATGAAGGCTTTCTTTTCAAAACTGGTCGCATTGTTGTACGATGTGGGCTGTGGAAAAAAACCAAGAAAAATAATTGCCATTTTCTCCCGAATTTTCATCTGAACTGAAAATACACCAGATCCTTCGCTCTGCCTGTGATACCTATATACATCGACAACCCATAAGCTGTCCAAGTAGCCTACTCAAATGCCAGAATTCTCACTCCCATTCCACAGCTGGATTTTTGCTTGCACCTGGCAGGATTTTGATTAACCTTTTTTTTTCAACATTTGCAGTTCATGCAGGATTTTCTGCCATGTGCTCAGGGCCCTACACTTGGCCTATCTTGGGCGATTTTTTTTTATTCTGCACTCCACCAAATACGTCATAGCAGAACAGGCGCTCATGCCATCACGGCAATCATCAATTTCTCAGCAAGGTTCAGAACGGCAAAGTTCTCAGAAAACAGCAAAGTTCATCACATACCTACCTGGGAAAATGGAGGTAAGGTAAGGATACACGACCAATTATCCGCAAGGAAGAAAGGGTAAAGAAGGAGGGGACAGGAGTTCCGAAAAAATATTATCGGAATGTGGACGGGACCTAGTCATATAGCATTCAATAGCAGACAGACAACAATCACAGAGATGCAACCACTCAAGAGCACCCCCAAGCAAGCATCATCAACCTGCACACCCACACCCATTCACAATATCAAATGAAATCCACAAAAATAGTGGATAAAAATGAATGCTCGTAAAGATGACAGAAAACGAAATAGGTGATGAAATGATCGCGATGAAACAATGATGAAGCAATCGTGATAAAATGATCGTGCCAATGATTGTGGTTACCTACCCAGTGCATTATGCTTGGCCGTCACTCCAATGCCATTAGTGCATTGGTACTTAGGCATGTGTGCTTGCCATTTACTGGGTGTCAGACCAGAAAGAGGAATTGCCACAGAAAAATTGAGTCAGCCCAATGAAGTTGGGTAAGGCAGCTCAGGATTGAATCCGGCAGTCAGGATTTCTGGGCCCACTCTCGCTATGGTACAAGCTTCCCTCCCAAATGAAGTTTGCAAGGGTGAGACAAAGCTTGAGGTTGGTTTTTGGCGCTTTCTCTTGCCACCATTCAAACCTTCTTGCATCCATTTCCAGCTTAAAAAGGTCGTCGCCAGTATTGTTAGGTAATTTTTTGCCTTCTTCTATTTGTCATTTTATTTTTGTTTTCTTTGTACTTCTCTCTTACCAGGCACATGAGCTACATGCATCTATCTAGACCTATGTTTTTAAGATGAAAGTAATTTGGCAGCATCAACTTTCAAATGGTTGATGCACATACAATTTAGAAATGCTTTTTTCAGTGGTGTGTGGCTAATACAATCTTGCATGGCCAACTTGAAAGCAATTGCGTGGCTTCAGCCACTGATGAACTGTTTTAAATTTTTTCCTTTCACTGATGATGATGCTCGTCATTATTTTAATGTGATAAATAGAATGTTAGCATGTTAAAGAACAGCTTTTTCTGCAAAAAATGAGGTATCACTCGACTTTTAGGTTTTATACGTTTTCTACGTGTATTATACGTACGTATTATACGCACGTATTATACGTGGAGTTTTATACGTTTACCCATCCCTGGCCACAACCAACGATGAACGCATTGGTGCACACGCTAATTCACAGAAACATGTTTGATTTATGAGCGGAACACGTAGGAGAAATATGTCCACTTTTTCTCTGAGACACCATGAAAGTGCTGCCACCTCCCACGGGATAAAATGAATTCCTCTGAGCAGGGTTCAGGGGTGCAATTTGCGGAATAGATAGCTGCACAGAACATCCAATACCTGGTTAAATCCTACATGTCAAATTCAAACAGGAATTTTATTTTGCAACAATTCCTGTTGCATCGGTGACAGACAGTGGTTTGCCAATTTGTCATTCTGAGTTGGCACCTATCAACCTGCCTGTCTCTGAAAACAGCAAGTGAATTTGAGATTTCTTTTGGTTCTCAGAATGGTGCAAAGCTGCACGAATTTCTGAAACGGCAAGTGCCTTCCGGTTTAACGGCCTCCGGAACATGTGATCTTCCTTCTTTTGCAAATAGCAGTGACACTGATGGAATATTCGATTGGACCAACCAAAGCACTTTGTATGCAGCGCAATGTCAGATTTTTCTTTCGAATTTGTTGGCCCCATTTGTGTATCCCATGGCATTTCAGTATTTCCACAACAAGCTCTTTGTTTTCTACAAGGTTGTCCCTTTGTTTTTCCCATTGAATATTAATTTGAAAACATGGAGAATTCAAAAAGTCATTGAGAAACGATGAAGACATGAATTTTTTGTTTTGAAAGCCGCCTTTCCAACATGAAAAGGCAGGTGTTCTCAGTTTGCAGTGGCCCGTTTACCTACACGAATCCTGATTCATAGAAGCAGGTTTCTCCAAAACCAATTTAGAAAACATTGAATGTTCTCAGCTCGGCCAAACTGGATTGAAGCGGTTTGGCCGATCGAAAAAACCTGTCCAATCCAGTTTGGCCACACTGAGATGCCAGGAAAAAGCTGGCCCCACATGAGATTTGGCCTGACGGGAAAAAGCTGGCCCCATCGTTGACAATTGCGCATGGGAGAAAATAGCAGAGACTTTTGGAGGCAGATGAAACACTGGCCAAGGCCAATGAACTTGGGCGGCGAAATGACCAAACCTGCCAGATTGGCACATCATTCAGAGAGCAGCTGGATCTGGAATTGTTTACAGGGATTAAAAATAGACCCCAGGATGGACCAGAGCGAAAGAGGGGAAGAGAGATAAAGAAAGAGGACTGGCAGTTTGCTGTAAACTTGCAAACGAATGTGTGGAACATGAAAGAGAAGAGAAGAGACCGGTGGCATGATGGAAGTGCAGAGAAGAGCAGTTGGCACTCACGAACACGAACTGAATCGTGAATCCATGCCTCAAGCTAGCTGCAGCAGTAGTTTTCTCCCATCCCAGAATATAAATACCCCCAGAACAACCATATTTCACCCAGGGCCAACTTGATTCATGCCTGTTCGTTCAAGCTGCTGCCTGGCTTGTGTGAATGAATGGAAATGTGGAAGTAAAGAAACCGTGCGAGATGAAGATGTTTATAGGTCCGGAGTAAACCACCTCAAGCCCCCATGGGAATCTTCATCAACAGACACACAGTCCCAGACCAGTTTTGATTTTTGGCCACATGCCAATGCTGAAAATAACGTTTCTGAAACCTCAAACAGGCTATTCAAGAGAACCAGAAGTGAAAACACATGAAAGGGAGGAATATATCAGTTTGGAGCATAACAGTGACAGGAGCAAGCTTTCCTGTGGAGTTGCAATCTTGCACAGTGGAGGCGGAATTAATGCACGCATTCCTGTCAAAAATTTCGACCGTTCAGATTTTGGCAAAAAGTCCATGCTGCAGAAATTTTTGAAGATCGTCTTTTGAAACCGAGTTCAAAAAGTGACACCTCAAGAACGCTTTGTTGAAATCTGGCGCTTTAATTTCTACCGCCTGCACAAGAATAAAAAGAAGGAAAAAAAGTTTCGGAGGCAACAGTGTGGGGAAAACACATGTACGGGTACAAACTCCTGGCTCACTCAGTTCCAAAGAAAATTTGAAGAAAAGGTGAAAATGACTAAACGTGTAATGTTGTTTTGGAGAAATCAGAGAGAATGATAAATATGATTTGGTCTGAAACTCATGCCAGAAGTTCGTGGAATCGTGCCCCGTTTTCTGCTCCGTTGGGTTCTTCACCTCAAGATCACTTGTGACTTGAGCTTTAACATTTGCTGAGTTGGTCACCATTGTTGATGCTCTTATTGCTTGTTTATTTTCTTTCCTGGATTGAATGTGAATGGAATTGGCTTCTTCTGACCACTGACTAGTGATCATACTATCTCTTGCATGAGAACAGGGACTCGTGCTGTGAGCTTCGAATCATGATGGAAAGTGTTTGCAAATCAACAACCACCATTGTTGCAGCTGAAAATGTGCAACGATGGTTGTTATTGGTGCATCAGTATTTGCAAACACTTTCCATCATGATTCGAAGCTCACAGCACGAGTCCCTGTTCTCCTACAAGAGAAAGCATTATCACTGGTCAGCGGTCAGACAGAGCCAATTCGATTTCAATCCAGGAAAGAAAATAAACAAGCAATTGGAGCATCAACAGTGGTGACCAACTCAGCAAATGTTGAAGCTCAAGTCACAAGTGATCCAGCGGTCAAGAACCCACCGGAACAGAAAACGGGGCACTATTCCACGAACTTTTGGTCTGCACCTCGTACGCGCCTCTATTCATGGGTGTCACCAACGAGTAGATTGCCTATTGGAGCTTGCCTTGGATGGTTTGCAAGTCATGCTTGAGGTTGAGTTCACATGATTGAGGTGAACTTGTGCGTCCCAACTGACCCGCTGAAAAGGCCCAGAAAACGATTTTTGCATGCCTGCCTGTGCTTTCTCTGGATTGAACACTCAAGAAGAGGCAGTTGTCAGAATGCCCGGTAGATGAGGTGCAGGAGTCGTGCGGGATTCCCGGATGCCAGTTTACAACCCCTGCCGGGACTTTAGATGGCAGGCAGAGCCCCCCATGGAGCATTGTTTTTTCCAAAAGGGGACAGGGTTATCTCAGGTTCAGATGGATTTTGGTGAGAAAAAAAACACTTTCTCTGCCATCGAAAGTCGCGGCAGGGTTTGTAAAAACGCTTCCCGGATGCAGGAAAATCAGGAAACCGCTCTGGAATCCTTCAAGGGGGGAACCAACTCATCTCACTGCTGTGGTTTGGAGCATTGTCATGCAGGAAACTGGACAAGGATCACATTTTTGTCCAGTTTCTCATGTTCTCTTCACAAACTCATTGGAGCCTTGAGTGATTCTCCCTGAATTTCACCCGGCAAATTTCCAGCACCGAGTCTGGGAAAAAAGTCGAAAGAGGCCCACTTTTCATGGGAGAGCAGGGACCAGTGATGACAGGCGAAAAAGCCCCTCATGACTTTTGCTAATTCTTGGGACAAGAACAATCAATGGTTGTCCTGAAAATTCATGCTTGAAACATGACTGTATTGGACATTTTTTCAAACTTTTGAATGGTTTTATCTTCTACTATGCTGCTGTGACCTATTTAAACAGAAAGGTGTTTGTAATTGCATAGCTGCCTACATAAACAGCACGTGTTCACATTTTTACAATGACTTTTTGGATAGGTACCTATAGTTCAGAATGCCTGACAACAGGCCAGGAACAAATGTGGAGACAGCCAAGTTCGTAGACGTTTGATTATCTTCGGAAATCGCATCCCCAAACATGGCCATCTTCAAAATATGCATACTGGCATTTTGAACTGTTTCCTGCTTGTCATGGAAGGAAACCCAGAGCTAGATTTTTATTTTATTTTAAGGGACCATGGTATTTAGGTTTAAGAAGCCCCAGACGTGGAAAAGCCATGACATTTTCCACAAGGGATGATCGAATCCCAGCTGGGACACGAGATTAGCCGTGGCACTTGTGTGTGCATCCTCCCTCGGCGAGGCACGGTAAATGAAATTTGCCATGGCACTTTGTGTGTGCATCCTCCTTCGGCGAGGCATGGTGAATTCGGTCGGAAAGACAGACTTAAGTGGCCAGTCTGTTAGTCCTTCGGATGGGACTTTAAGAAGGAGGTCCCGTGTGTAGCATCACACTGCGCACGTTAAAGAACACCTAGCTCCAGGTCCAAGACAGAGGCCTGGCAGGTTACATGAACACAGAAGCCACTTGGTATCACCCGCCGATACTCGACGTCGGTTCCTGCGGGTTGGCTGTGCCATAATACCGGCAGTATCGGCAGTTGTGACTGAGGTCTTGGGACCTGGAGCGGTGGGTGCTGTTGCGATTGCCCTCGGGAGTATGCCGGTACCTCGCCGGGACCCTTGATTGGGTGCCTGGAGCGGTGGGTGCTGGAGCAGCTACTCTCAGGTGACATTTGCCAGTACCTCGCCGGGACCATGGCTGACGACACAACAAAAACATAAAAAACGGTCGGACCACCAGCCTAAGGCTATCTGTCCATAAGACCCAAAGAAGAAGAAGAAGAAGGGATGAACACCAATGGCTAGATGATTCGAAAAGGGATGTGATCTTGACCAGATACTCGGGGCATTCTGACATTTCGTATTCCAGTGCGCTGGGCAGAGGAAGCAGCCACATTGAGCCAGCCACTTTGCCTCAGCTGACACAATCTGGCCTGGAAGCAGGTAGGTTGCCTTGTGCCTTCCACACATGATTGTTATTTATGGCCTCCCAGGCATCCTCCACAATGAGACTGCATGTTTGGAAAAAAATTTGGAATGGTACCTAAATGCGAAAAGACAAGAAAATATTATGGGAACGTTAAACAAACCCAGAAATGGTGGACATTGAGAATGTTGTCACATGGACAAAACTGCGTAGTCGATTAGTGGAGGGAGAACAGGCCTATATTTTGCTGGAGAATACTCTGGACACTGATAAACCCTCTAATGTGATGTGACTTTTCAATGAGGACTCTTGTATGAGTTCCCTGAGAACTTCAGAGGTCTTCTGGAAAAAATAGCTTGCCCAAAATGATGTTTCACCTTTCCCCTAGAAGTCAATGTACTGAGGAGGGATTTTAAAATTCACCTTTGTCCGAACCTCGTGGCGCAGTGGTTAGCGCATTGGACTCCCACCCAGGTGGACCGAGTTCGATTCCCCGTCGGGGCACGAAATTTACTGTGGCACAAATGGTGCATCCTCCCTGGGCGAGGCACAGTAAATGAGGTCGGAAAGAGAGACTTAGTGGCCAGTCTCTTAGTCCTTCGGATGGGACTTTAAGAAGGAGGTCCCGTGTACAGTATCACACTGCGCACGTTAAAGAACACCTAGCTCCAAGTCCAAGACAGTGGCTTGGCAGGTTACACAACAGAGAAGCCACATCTCACAAGTCGCACATCACTGCTCTGCAGAGCATGACTCTCTCCGGGAAACCTGCGGGTTGGCGTGTATACGCCGGAAAACTGGTCCGAGTCGTTTCAGTTGAATGCAGAGCAGAATTGGGCTACGATTATGGGGCATAGTTCTCCTTGCGAGCCCAAGGTGTGTGCAACAAGGTAAAAGGTCGGACCACCAGCCGAATGGCTATCAGTCCATATGACTCAACGATGATGACCTTTCCGTGAACCAACTAGGTATTGTGCGTCATGGATAATGCTAAAAAGGAGCAAGAATGGGAAAGAAAAATGGCTGGGGGACAGTGTCTGGATGGCAAAAACAGGTGAGGACATTGCTTTTTCCAATGAGGGGAATAACAAAATCACAACCTGGAAGAAGAGGGGCAAAGCATGGATTTGTCCAAGAAAGGGCACACAGCATTGCTCCCTTCACCAAAACTCACAGATGTCTCAAACCCAACTGCCAAAATTGCATGCATGGCCGTTTTTGCAGGTTTCCTTGAAAAAAAGTCTCATTTTTCTTGGTAAAACACCACACAGTTCCTCTGAACCAGAGAAACCTGGCTTTCTCTGTCTTCCACACATCATCTCAGGAGGAAGCAAAGCAAATGCAACTTGCAAAGAGAGAAGAAAAGTTGAATATGACTGCTGCTGAGGTGAGCTTGGCTTGGTTTGGCTCAAACTGCTTGCAGATGGCACTGCTCTCTTCCTCTTCTTCAATGTGAGATGAGACTGGGCCTGCTTTGCTGCACACACAGCAGAAACTGGAAACTGAATGTGATGTGATGGGATGTGAACGCACCAACAGCCGGTTTCTCCTCCAGTGCAGTGCAGGCCTGCTCTCTGAATGACCCTAATGACAACACCGGCTGGTCCCCTTTCAAAAAACAAGCAAGATCAGCAGGGACAGGATCTTGGTTGGGAGGGGGAGTATTCACAGGAGGCAAGAAAACACACACTGGGAGCACTTTGCCACAAAGGCTTGGCTTGGAGGGGAAAGCAAAAGAAGGGGGCTGCCACCATGCACATGGGCACAATTTATTTTTGTATGTGCAGCAAACATCCGTCGTGGCGCTGCTGTTGTTCAGGATGATGGGAGATGCTTTGGTTGGGCACACTGGGTCCCCTTCCTGTTCGTTTTCACAATCTGATGCTGGAACCAGAACCGGAGGGCTTGTGTTGTCAAGGATGCCCCCACATCACACAGGAAACGCCAAGAAAGAAAAAGCAAGGCAAGCAAAATGAGGAAGAAGAGAAGACTGCTGAGGAAGATGAACCAGCTTCAGCAAGGTGGGAAGGAAACCAGGGTGTGCACTCAGGATGTGGTTGGAATGGAAAGCCAGATCAGCACTGTGCTGCCTTGGGAAAACACTTCGCTGGCAGGGGACGGAACTGTGGTGTCAAACTTTTTCAACAAGGGTCGAATATCGACCCCTTGCAGAAGAATTTTTTTTTCAGATTTTTGCAGGAGGCCAAAGGTGACAATCATCGTGGACCACCATTTTAAAAAAATTGAATTTTGTGTGGAATAAGTAGTAACTGCCTTTAACTGTCACATCTTGACATGATTCTTGCACAACATTGCACTGCTTTTGACTCAGGATAGTGTTATTCCCTGGCAGCGACTTGTTTTGATCACTTCAGGTTATCAACACCCATCAGAAGTGACATTAGGCCAAGGCCAGCAGATTTGAGGAAGAAGGCTGCATTGGCTTTGAAATGAAAGCAGCAGAGTGTCCCTGGCAATCAAAAACTGATGAATGAGGCAGGTGAGGATGAAAGATCCAGGTTTGGTTATCTGCAACTAAAAACAGGTCTCCTGACCCACCCTGGCCTGTGAAAGATGAATGTCATTTATTGTCAAGTTGAAGTTGCTTGGAAACAAGCAAAAGGTTATTGATGTCATGGAAGCGCAATCGGTATATTAGTCTGGGAGTCTGTCTTGACTGCGGTTTAGGCAATTCAGCCCAATCAATCCCTGGAGTTTTTTGAAGTGCCCATTGTTTGAATGAGATCACATCAATGAACCTGGACCAGATGTGGTGGTAGTTCGGAATTCAATATCTACCCAATTGAAACAAGTGTGGTGTGGCATGTGTGCCAAGGCTGTGGAGTGTGCACAAATCGGTTCTGGAATTCCAGGAAGTGTTGCGACCACATGGAGATCCGTTGTGGAAAGCCGACTGTTCATCTGAAAATGTTGGGCTTATCCAGATTCCCTGAACCATGTTAGGCCAATAATTTCTCCCATCACAATCAAAGTAGGTTCTTACATATGTCCCCACAAACGTGAAAATTCCGTAGCAGGGACATGGTAAAGCCCTGCAGCCGAGAGACATGAATTTCTAGCCCATGTTCAAAAAAGGTGGGCACCTGAATAGAAACAATTTGAACCCAAATTGAAACTGGGCTGTGAAAACCAATTTTTTGCAAAAAAAATTCCGATGCGAAATTTCGGAGTGGGATGGGACAATAGTTTTGCAAAAAATTACAATGGAATGTCACTCATATCAACCATGCAAATCTCCAAATTTCTAGCCAAATGGGCCCAGGCACCAATTTTTTCAGATCTTCAGTATTTCTTAATTAACACCTGCATGCAACGCCTTTTATCATATGTAGGTCACACAGAATTAAATGAATATGCAGGTAGGTATCGAGGTAACAAATTAGGTACCTATCCAATCAGATTCAGGAGGCCAGAAACGGATACCATGAATTATCACGGTCAACATGAACAATATACACCGAGGCCCAATAAAAAGGTAGGCCCTACCATGCTTTTTGAGTCAAAGTTCCAATTTACTTCGCGTAAGCACTCAGCGTGTATCGCCGACTTGTTTTGCCGAAACTGGGGCCCAAGTCTTTCGTTTCAATTCAGAGCCTGTTTCATCAAAAGTTGGAGCTGCTGCCACATATGAATCAGCTGGATCAGATGGTTTTCTTGTCTCAACCAACCTGCTGACAAGTTGTGCGTTGAAAACACACGGTGCACACTTTGAGGGGCATGTGGGCGGTGTCACTTGGCCGCAGCGACAAAATCACCATGGTAACCAAAGTGAAGCGAATGTATTGAAGGCGGCGCGATGCG
>JASGXE010012399.1:0-40888 GCA_030068105.1 Sinentomon sp. SZTP_YWyxl
GCTAGGAATGTTTGGGCTTTATTCTCAGTATGCAGATTAGATATTTATTGGCCTCATTGTAACTCATTTGTTTTACCAAATAAGTGGATATATTTTTTTAGCTCATAAAGCCACTTGCTCATATTTACCCAATGGCAACTGCTGTGATGGACACTTCTTCAAAAGTCAAAGAAGTTAGTTGATACATTTAATTTTTCTTGGCTAACTTTTGTTGATACATTTAATTTTTCTTGGCTAACTTTTGAAAAGGGTACTTCCTTTTGGTCAAATGTCATATCTGAACCCCTTTCGACTCTGGGAGAAGGTAATCTGACACCTATACAGATTGTTTCTGCTGACCTGCGGTCATCACAATCAGTCTCCAGGAATGTCTTTTGATATGTCTTCTGAGGAGACAGGTTGAAATGGATTGCCAAAACAGAAAAATAGCTCATGGCCTCAGAAGGGTTAGGTACCATTGGCATTACACACCTATCCGTCGGTGGTTTCACACCTAGCAGTGGATGGCACCTATCACTGGGGGATTTTCCTTGCCACCAGCCTTGATGATTCAGTTTGGAAAACAGCTTCATTTAACATCTCCACTGCTGAAAAATGTACCTGCCGTTGGTGCAAACCACAGAAGTCTCGTTGTGAAAGCCTGGAAGTAAGAACTCCATCTGAAAATGATTCCACTTTTTTGTTTCAAAATGAAGGCATAAAATAACAAAATGAATCCCAGCCCCAATATGACACATTTTCCACAATTTCTTAAATTTTGAGTGCATCCAGAAAGTTGTTTAAAGCGAGGAAGTAAAGTTGTTTGTAGCTAAGAAAACGAGGAATTTATCAAAGTGAATAAAACCCATTTCACTTCAAGAATGGTCTTGGAATGGATGCGAGGCACTTGCGAGTGCAAAGGTAATTTTCATTCTTGTCACAAGTAAGCAGTCAAATAAAGGCTGAGTTCTTTTGCTGAAAAGTTTCTTTTAGAACCTAAGCAGGCTACCTCTAAGTTGTGCGATATTTGGCATGTGGATTGATATAAAAACATTGAATTTGAAGGAAATTTGACCTGTTAACATCCAAAATATTTTGGGGCAAATATGACAACCAATGGAGCCTCTCATGGCTCAATGTGAAGTGGGCCCATGTGATGTGTCTCTGGCTCTTGAACCTGCGTGTTGTAGGCTTTTTTACGAAGGCACAGAAGAAAATCACTTCCGAAACAAGTATACAAGGAACGTAGCATCCACAACCTGAGACAAGGACAGAGAATCTCAACTCAAGGGCTCAAGGGTTGAAATCATTCTGCACTTGTTTGCCAGAAACAAAGAAAAGACATTTCACAATAGACATCCAACAGTAGTTGTTCGCCATCATCTTTTGCGTGATTTTCTCTTTAGCATTTGGTATTTCATTTTTCGTTTTTTTTTTTCAGCTTCGTGAGCAGATACTGCAGGCCACGTCAAGAGATGTGAATGCATCGCACCTGGTTCTGAAACAGCAGAAATTTAAGCCTGCTTTGCCTCCTTTCCCCGATTGGGTTGCCAGCAGATCATTCAGCATAACTGATTGCTCACAGAAAATTCCGAAGAAGACATTGGCACCCATCGGTAAGTTGATCTTAGTGTTGGTTGATAGATTGACTGTAATGATACCAACCAATAGCGATATTGAACAGCAACGTTGAATTCTACACCCTGAAGATCTCAATATGCAGAACTCATTCAAATCATTCTCTCCATCGTGAGAACTAAAAAAAAGCTTTGGTACATGAGCATGTTGTTGAAATCCTCAGGCGTGTAGGATTCTGGATCATGATCTGATTTGAACCCATAAAATGGAGCTTGCCATTTTCATTTTTGTTCATAATTTGGGGTTCCTTGGGAATGCTCCCAATCCTTGCAAAACAGAAATACCTACCTATTCCACCGTTTCCACAAAAGTTTGCAGTACCTATCCAATATTTATATCTTGGGCTGGCGGAAACAAGAGCACTGTAAAATGGAATGTAATGACGTCATCGTTTACGATACATTGCTGACTTTAATGCAGCACACAAACTCTGGCAGGTAGTACTTAGCAAGAAGCAACAATTGCATCAACAAAAAAACGAAAGCCGAAATCGGAAAGCATCCACCGAAGCAACAGTTTGAGCATTACGCCTATCGATTACAGCATCTGGAGCCTGATAATGGATCGGGTCTTCTAAGTCCCTTCCACCTCCATCCATCAGCTGAACATCCACACCAGGGTTGCATTTGATGAACTCAAACCCCATCTTTGTGAGAGTGGGTATTTGCACAGAAGATGAGACACGTGTAGAAACTCATCTGCGGAAGCTGAGGAATGCCAGTTTGAACATCTGTTATCGAAATTAAGGAAATAGGTAGGGATGGTTAAAATCAAGTTCAGAGTTTTCTGAGATTTTCCAATAGCATGCTTCCAATTTCGTTTCGCCCTGCCCATTCGATATTTGAACATGCTTGGATAGAATCTGAGGTTCGTTTGATTAAACAGGTTGTTGTTTGCTAATTCTGCTTCACATGCACATGTAAAAAGGAGCATGTGCAAAGTGCCAGTCGATTAAGCTGTCAACACACCTGAGTTTAAGGTCTGTTTACACAGGCGCAAAATTATTACGTTGCATCTCAAAAAGGAACTCATTGTCAAAGAAAACTAACAACAGTTTTAAACCAAAACTCAACTGTTGTAATGCGCCAAGAATCATGGTTAGATATAAATGGGCCACCCTGTGGAAATATCAGGGAAAAGTGAAAGTTTTTCCTTCCTTGATGAAATTCTTCTATCCACCCAGCTGTTGGCTTTTTCAGATTTCTCGTTTTTTTTTTCTTTTGATAATTTATTGGGCATTCACAGGGTTGGTGCCAACCTGGAATTCTGAGGGTTTTTTTCCTCTGAGAAACCTGGAATTCTCGGGGGTTTTTTCCCTCTAGGAAACCTGGAATTCTCAGGGTTTTTTTCCCTCTGGGAAACCTGGAATTTTCAGGGAATTTTGCTTGGCAGTCTGGAAAAATCACAAAAAAGACATTAACACAAGTTGACAGTAAAGTTGACAAAAACGTTTATTTGCTCATCACCTCTGATACCTAGTTAGTTTTGCTGGTGAAAATTGGTCCACAGGGGTAAAGAAGTATGTTGAAGAAAGTTATGAAACTAGATTTGTGATTCCTCTGACTCACCTTCCATTTTTAAACGATCAAGGCACTTCTATTTACTCTTGTCGGCCAATTTTCAGCAAAGTCCATTGAAAAATGGCTTCCCTCTTGGTACCTACCTATTCATTTAAATTTAAAAATACCACATGGCAAATGCCAAATTTGACAGAGATAGGCTCATACCGCCCTCTTTCGGAACCGCCCTCGTATTTCTCAAATCAGTTCGTTGAAATGAATCGAAATTTTGTGTCCATTGATAATTTCATGTTGCCAACATGTGGTGAGTGATGTGAGCAACATTGCCAATTCTTGATGTGGTTTTGTCAAAATAACAGCAACAATGTTTTGCCTTGTTTTGTTCTGTCAGTTGGTAGCTCTGATAAAAGAATCACCTTTCAGCAACTTCCATAAATGTGATTTTCACTTTAGAGACAGAATGTCGGCTGCTATGGATCCTGGAGAAAGACATGAGTTGACACTTTTGTTGGGCACACCTGCCATGCTATGGATAAATTTGTCTCAGAATGTTTGTTTTTTTAAACAGTTGGTCTTCATTTTCATTTGTCTTCTTTTCTTTGTGGTGCTTACCATCTTACCTACCTCATGTAATTTGTGCTTTTATTCAGGAAATTTACCATCCAGCGTTCAGGACGATTTGTTGACTGATGACATCTTGTGGTGTTTGAGAGGCATTGATGGAAACTATGTGAAACTTAATGTTGAAGATGGCAATTCTACATCCCTTCATCTTGATTCTACCGTTGGTTAGTATTTGTACAATCTTCAACATTTGTTGTTTTGCTCTGTGGCCCATGGTCCGCTATATCTCTTGCTGTTTCCAACTTGCCACATGTTCTCGGAATAATGATTTTTTGCAAACCATGCCTGAAGATTGATTCAGGAGGCTTTTGTGACAAATTGAGCCTTGAAGAAATGAGTTCGAAAAAGTGGTGCGAACTTGATAACTTTTTAAAACAACGTCTGAAAATCTAGATGCAAGACTCCCAGTTTTGTCACAATGGAGTCACATTATCAAAATAATTCGTAATGGAAGCCATTTACCTGTGAGACAAATTATGAATTCGATTACAATTTCATCCACGCTTTCCGCTTATCATTCTGGACAAAAATCCTCATGCCTGCCAGTGTCTGCAAGAGCACCGTATGGTCATGGAAGGCATGTCTGTTTGCTGCCACTTAGCATTCCTGTGCTCTTTAAAATGCTGTAGTGCTGTAAATTGCAATAGGTAGTATTTCGTAGGGATTTCCCCACTGTCTTTTACCCTTTTTCACAAAGCAAACTAAAGATGTCAATGATTACAACAGAAAAACCACAAATGGAAGAATGGGGTGGACAATTTACAAAGAAAAAGACCGTGAACAAGTGTAGGTATCTCTTTTCATGGCTGGCAACCTTCGTTGCTGAGACATGAATTGCCTGGTCACATGGAATAAATGCGTATGGTTTGCAATCCGGAAAATGCAGTCACACTTGGAGCGGCCAGCCTCGCATGGAGAAAACAGAGCGAAAGTTCAACAGAGAAGTTCCCTCGTATAAACTTCCAAGGCCACACATCAAATTCGGCCAGAAAGTAAATTCAAAACAAAGATTGCAGCCTATGCCTTAATTGCTGGGGACTGCGCTAAGGCTGAGAGTGCATTCGTCAGATATTGCTCTTGTCAAAAAGGAAAACTTCCCAATATCTTTCCTGAATGTTGACAGCTTTTTCTAAAAGGATGGTCATGACGACTGTAAAAGATAGGGACGTAGGTAATCAAGGAAGACAGATCTCCCCACCGCCCAGAGTTGTCAAGGATTCGATAAAGGCATGAAATGTGATGGGGGTTTCTTCTGTCGACAAGCTTAGGCTAACCCAGCTCAGCGATCATTGTGGTGACGCTGCTCCTTTTGCGCTAGTCCCCAAGAACAAAACGAGCAGCACGCCTTTGAACACGCTCCAAAGAATCACAGTGGGAAGTGAGATGCGGATCCCAAGACGTTGATACAAATTCCAAGATTGGTCTTGAGAAAGAATAGAACTGCCAAATATTCTGAGTCAGTTTGAGGAATCCGAAATTGTCCATTGGGACTGCATGTAAACACATTTGCTATGCTTTGTTTTTTGCAAAAATGAATAGGTGAATAATCTGATGGATTCACTCAGTCTCATGGATTGAAGTTGCTCACCAATCGGATATTGAAACCTTCCAAATCAGCTTGTTAAGCCTGAGAATCGAAAGGACTGGCGATTTTCCTATAGATTAAACAATCGCCAGCAAATAATATTGTTTTGGATCACATTGCACCCACAATGTCATTTATGAAAATCAAGAACAATTATTATTGAGAACCCAAAATACTTCCTTGTGGGACACCAGAAGTAATGGGCAAGGGTTTCGAGAAGGAATCAGAAGAAGGTCACGAATTTTTTCAACCTGTGTCTGCTCAGACAGGTAACCTTTCATCCAACTGAGAGGAACTTTATCTAGGCCCATGGAGGCTAATTTTTCTCACTGTAAGGCAGTGAGTGATCAAGGGAGGCAGACAGAGGGGGAGGTCAGGGGGGAGAGAGGGAGAGAAAGCCATCATATGACTCCATTTTTTATATTTAATGATGGAAGGCGGTGCTTACTCTGCCACAATTGTGGCAGAGTAAGCACCGCCTTCCATCATTAAATTTGAAATGCCCTCTGCAGCCATAAAAACCATTCGATATGACTCCATGCATGGGATGGTCGGAGGGTAAGCTTTCTTGGACCGTTCGGTCCGTTTCTGGCTTGTATGCGTCGTCTGATGGCTGTCTATCGTCGGTGTTTTGCAAAAACTATGTATGTCACTTTTTCTAAATTGTTCAGGAGAGCCAAAAAACGTGCCAAGCAAAAACCAGCGAAGTTGAGTTTGTGTTTTTGGGTGATTTTACAACTTGGCAAGATAAGTAGATCCCCAAAAAGCCCATACCTTGTGTCCCCTCCCTGCCAAGTTAGAGGCGCTTACATTGTTTTTCCCATCCATTTTTTTGGTTTAGTACTGAAAAGCAGTCCAGCAAAAACAGTGTAAGTCGTCATCGTTGGCTCTTACACTGTTTTAACGCATTACTTGAACTGGAGGTTTTTTTGTTTTCGCTTCAACCTTGACAGTAGTGTATCAAAGGAGTTGCCTTTGTTTTTACCTTTGCACTTGTAGGTACTTGTGGTTGCTTCCTTTTTAATTTGGGCTACCACGGTTATCTTTGTGTGTGTTTTTCTTTCAATTAAAAACCACGTCAAAACAATTTAAGTTGTTTCAAGATTCAAGTATTCAGGGTGGTAGGCATATTGTGGAATGACATTGGTCTCGCACATTTTTTGCAGTCCTTGAACTTTGCTTCTGAGATTGGAATGGGGCAGCTGTATGCTGGCTTCAGATGAATCTTCTGAAGTCCTGTTGCAGAAATTTTAAGACCACGCTTCTTAAATGGTATTGCGGTAAATTCCGGCTCCTAAATACTGTACTTTAGTAAAAACAATTCTGTTTGCTCTTGATGAAGTAGACTTGGCGAATGTCTCGCCAACGCACTTATCAGAGGCATCCCTGAGGATCAGTGGACACAGTTGTTGAACTTCATCCCAGTCAAGAAAAGAACTGATTTCGCAGCTCCACATGAAAAGGGTGTGGATTCTGGTGGCTGCTTGCAGCAATCTGAAACCATCCATGAACAGTGAATACCATTTTGTGCCTTATAGACTTGGGCAAGTGTCACAAAACAATGAACAGTCTCTGCACGCTTGTCCTTATCAACTGATCTAAGCCAGAGATGCAACAGGGTGGCGACTTCTGTTGCGCCTCTGTGGTCTTCGCCTTCACCCCAAAAGTTGCAAAATCCATTTTGGGTATGGCTTTCATAGATTGTACAGTTGCAAATGGCACGCTTGCGGAAATAATAAAGAAGCATGCTTTCCCCATGTGGCAGAGTCAGCACTTTTTGCCAATCAAAGCTAGCCCATAACAAGTCAGGGCTGTGCTGATGGGCAAGCTGCTTCTGTTTATGAAAGCACCACGTTGCATTTAGCCGGTCAAGCCCGGCGCCCGTAAACCATACGCGCTCAAAAACTGAACTGATATCCGACTGACGTAAGGTGTACGCGTGTTTAAAGCTGTGGCGATTTGCTGACTGACGTACACCGTACGCGCGGGAATACCATGCATTCAAATGGGTTTATCGCCGCAAATGCGGTGAATCGCGTCGGCTGAAATTTTCATAGTCTGAAAGAGGAATAAACAGCGATCCAGACGACGTTTATTCCACCAAAATCGGTCCAACCGTTTCAAATTGGCGCAATTTTCAAATTTCCCGGGTTTTTGTCTTGAGTTCCTGTTGAAGGCACCTTTTTTCGCGATCGCACGACATCTGCCGGCCGCCGAAATTTGAATTTTCGAAAAGTTGAAAGACGCGCGATTTAGCAGACGCTTATTTCACTCGATTTGCTGCATTCGTTTTGAAATGGCGTCGTGTTGAAATTTCCTGTTTTTCCAGTTTTTGCTCAATTTTGGTGCGGTTTTCAGTGGTTTGTGTGTGTTTTGGCCAGTTTTTTTGTGCAAAAGTGCTTTTATTGGTTGAAAACATCAAAATATGAGTGATTTTACTGACACAGAGCAGAAATCTGGCTTGGTTGGGTGGGAAATGCATGCATTTCTGCTTTTTCCATTTTTCGAAAATCCTTGCAAAAATTATTAATTCCGGTGGGAGCGACACTTTTTGGTGCTGAAAATTGCGGAATACCATTGCAAATGCCGAATTCGTAATTCCGGGCTTGAGGGGTTTGTTCCTTCTGATGGGCTTCGTGCGACGAAGTCAAGTACGGGGTTATGGTGTCTGGCTTGCACATCTTCATGGATTCACAAATTGCACACTAAGTCTGTTTTAGGTCTGTGGAAGCCCAGATCAAACTCCTTGAGAAAAATTGAACGGAACACAGTGTAAATTCAAGCCGGTGATACCAACTTCTTCATCTCTTTGACTTAAGTAGCATAAATGCGATGTTTGCTCTTAAACGACTCAGGCAGGTAGAGCTTGGAAGCGCTTTTGTGACAGTAAATGTGAAGACATTGCAGCAACATAGAAATGAAGTTTATGATCCCAGTTCGAACACTTTCAGAGGTTTTGTTTTTGGAAGCTGCTTATTTCAGCACGTGCACACGAGCGGGCAAATCACAGAACATAATTTCATAATTTTCACAGCCGAATCGTTCCTTCGAAACGAACGGTTCGGCTGTCAGTAACTTTTTCAATTGTGTTCTGTGGATGCTGCTTTCCCGCAACAGTCAGGTTCAGGAGTTTTGAATGGTGTTGAATGAGCCACCGCTCTGGCTCAATCAAGGACATGTTTTCAAACATGTCATCCAGAAAGAAGAATGAGGTTTCAATTCAATTTGTTATCATTAGTGTGTAATCAACAAGCGTTGTGGATACATCCAAAGTCAGAAAAAACTTTTTGCAAACATTTACAAGTTGCCCAGATATTTCTCCATTATCATTAGGTATCAACTGCAGTTTTCCACCTCTTTTTCACTGGGAATTCTGCATTGTGGGAAAGAATCCAGAAACGTTGCCCAGCATTGTCCAAAGAGTAGTAGTGGTCAAACAGCTTTTGCCTGTCGTCTTCATTCCAGGCATAGATCTTCGTACACGGGTTGGGCCAAACACGTTTTGCCTATTTAGTTCTCCCTCTCTACGTTTGATATTCGTCTCCCCTTTCCTTTGCTCTCTTTCGGGTAACTCGATTCCATCTTTGTGCAGGAATTGCAACCCTTGGCTGACCTACGACACATGAAACAATTGAACTGAAGCATTCTTTAAAAAAAAACCTCCGATCAATGGCAGATGACTTTGATCAATGCCAGATGTTTTTTTTAGAACAGCCTATATGGATCTATACAAGGTGGGAAGGATAATGTGAAACTCAAGAAAAAATGCTGAAAACAACAAAAAAGTAATTGCACAAAAATTATCATAAAACAATGCAAGTCATTTTCCAGCAAAAAAAAAGAATGGTAAAAACAGTGCAAGTGCACTGTTTTTGGAGCACTTACTTGTTTTTGCAAACCTGGCCAATTGCACCCTGGAACTTACAGTATTTCAACTTGAGACTTGCATTGTTTTGTCCTGAATGCAAACTGATGAAATAGACTTGCATTCTTTTCTCCAGCCTCCATTATTGGGACAACACTTACACTGTTTTTACTCATGATAAAGCAACTGAAACTAAGTCCAAAAATGCAAAAAGTCGATTTTGGCCAAAATGGAACTTACGTTGTTTTTGCAATACACCGACGACGAGCTTGATTTTGAATGGAGTGACTAAAAGGTCAAGTGCTCTGCAAAAATGAATCAGAACCGTGCGAAGTTTTGATACTTGGTCTTGCAGCATGGCTATTTCTTGGCTGAATGTGGCTCATTGAGTCTCACAAGAGTAACCTGGATGAAAGTCATGCTGCGCTTCCTTTAAAATGGAGGCAGCATCTAGAAAACTCCTGATGTGATTGGCTATGATGAGGAATTATTCCATTATTTTGAAATACGTCATTTCAAAGAGACTTGTGGGACGGTAATTTGCAGGATTAGATTTATCACCTTTTTTAAGGACTAGGTACCTATCTTAAAAAGCCAAAATTGTTCAAACTTCTCAACCGGGATCAGAGGGTCTGTGCACATGGTTCTACAGACCAAAATTTCCTAAAAATGCTCCACAAACCCCTGGCGGAAAGAGTCCTCTTTGAAGTTGAAAAAAAAATGACTGAATTGCCTTTGAAGCTGCAATTTTGAAGGCCAATTATTATTGAAATGTGGATAGGTGATGAGTACGGTTGTGCAACTCAAAAATAAGGAAAATATTGGAATGCCTGTTTGTTTGAAGTGGCATAAATATTGAGTTGGTGGCATACCTAAACCAGACCCTGTACCTCTGATAGAGTTGTGTTTTGACTGAAAGTGTTTGACAGATTTGATATTCTTTTCCATGGCTCTGGGACAAATTGCAATCCTCAAGATGAAGGAATATTGTTAGATAATAATTTTCTGATAGACCCAATGCATTCTTTCTGAAAATAAAAAAACTGGATTGAATGGAGAATTTGAGTGTTGGTTTGACAAGACCCAATCCAATACGCTTATAACATGTAGTAGTTCAACTTGACGGTGGCAGCATTGCTGCAGATGAGGCCGAATTTCTGCCTGGAATTTAGTTCATGCGATCCTCTACGAGATGGCACTCGTTTCGTTTGTAGGGCCAGCTAGGAACAATGAGAGTGTGCTGGAATGCTTTGCCTGGCAACGGTACCTAACTAAACTTTCTCATGGGCGAAGTGGCGGATTTTGATGTTCTTCTTGTGATAGAAAGCTGAAGGATAGGCATTCCTCATGTGCATAAAATTATCCGACTTTATGTGGATAAAACTTCAAAATCACGCCGGGAGAAAGTGTTGGAAGAAAAAAAAAATGCGCTAAAATTTTGTGTCCCCCACACATGTTTTCAAGAATTGCGCGAATTTTTCTATTGTTACATGGTTTTGACATGTGGAAGAGTTTTAGATGAAGCTCTCAGCTATCCAAAAACACCAAAATCATTGCATTTAGACTTCATTTGCTGCTTTTATGAAAGGGAGAACGCGACCCGGCACATTCAGTTCTTCGATATTCGAACACGCGCCATTGTGACAAAGTTGCACATGCATGCTTGGTTCTGTGATTCTCCGCAAGATGGCAATCTTGGCATTTGTTGGGCTATTCGAAACTGAGCGGATGCCGGGTAATGGAGTTGAATCACTACCCGTCTAAAGCGTTTTGCCCAATGTAAGTATTCTTTCTGCAAAGTTGAATTAAAAGAGAGGATTTGGGTATCGGTGTGGCAAACAGCCACAAAGGCCTTTTGCTGTCAGAGCATGGTCCAATTGGTTTTGCTAACCACTCTGCATCATGTTCTCATTCTATTGCATTCATTTATTGTTTTCTTGGTTTCTGGGAGATAACCATAAATATTTTTATGTTTTGACATCGTTTTCCACCAGGTGAGCCAAATCGAAGTTATATTTTGAGCCTTTTTCCATTGGCCTCTGATTATATCCAAGTGGATAAATTCTCCAAAGAGAAGTCAATGTACGACCATGGCCTTGTTCTTCAAGCACTTGCAGAAGAACTGAGGCATCTACTTTCAGAATACTTGGTTGGTTGCTTTCATTGCCTTATTGATTTTTGCATGTGTCATGCTAACTTTGCCTGGTGCTGGGCATTCATTTTGTCTATGTTTGTTGTTCCCGCAGTGGAAATGACTTTAGTGACTGTTTTCTGACGCAAAATCAGGTTCTTATATCACCTGTCAACAATTATGTCACGATTGTTAGCCATTTCTCCTGAAAATTGTCACTTATTTCACCTACATGTTTATTCATTTTCCAGGTGTTTGTTACTCAGTTGGAATCTCAGAAAAACAAGGGAAAGTTGACGCTGGCAAGCTTATCATTTCATGTGCAAGCAACCCTACGTTCCATGTCCATTTTGTCAGCAATCACAAAGGAAATTGATGAGGTATGATAGTTTCCAGATATAAGATGCGTGGAATTTCTAAATCCTTCTGAAACCTCCAAAGTCCTTTCTCCATCCCTCTGAAACCCAACAAAATTATCCAATAATTGGGCCCATTGCTTCAATTTTTCTGAGGGGCTCAAGAAAATATTGTTCAGAGTTGGATTGGTAGAAAATGGGGATTTTTCATCATTTTTCCCCATTTCCATATTTACATCACATTGATTTTGATTACAACTGTCACGACCTGTTCAATTACTTACTCACTACACAGGTTAGGTTTTCGTTTTGTTCAATCGAGAAGAGAAAAATGATGACACAATTTCCACTCGCTAGTCATTTACAGTCTGGCGATCAATCAAGCTATCAAAAGTAATGAATACTCGTCCATTTCCAATTAGTCCAGTGGCAGGAAATTAGCCTAATTTTGAAATTGCAGCTTTTTGCAAAAAAACACAAAACACACACACACACCAAATGTGCAAAAGTGCAAGTTTTAAAATTGAGTTAACACAGCTCTAGACAAATTGCCGATGCCAAAGAGATAGGTGAGAAAAACATTTTTAATCCTTTTGCGGACGATTGTTATCTCTGCAAAACACCCTTATGGGTAGCCAAGCGACGGCAGCCCTTAAGGAGAGAAAATATCATTTTGGGTGTTCTCACAGAATAATTGGTTAGATGAATGAAACCTTCCTCCACATTCTGCGAAAATGGAAAAATCACTCAGCAATAAATGCAAAAGATATGGAGAAATACTTTTTGAAAGAAGGACTCAATTTTTCTGGGTTGGAATCCAAAAATTGCCCTTTTATGCACACTTATGTCCAGTTTTTCCAACACGGATCAAAGTCGAGATGATCTGAGATCAATTGATCTCAGATCAGATTCTGATCCGAGATCAAAATGAGTTGAGTTTTTTTCAGCAATCTGATCCGAGATCAAATTAATCTCGGATCGGAGGCACTGATATCAGATCAGGAGAGAATTTCTGATCTCGGATCAGTTTCTGAAGCACTGTTGGATCAGGCTCTACAATGGAGTTCACATGCACATTTTGGTTGCCATGGAAACAGAGAACGTTTGTGTTGGAGTGTCCCATCCTTCTGGGACCGTGTTGAAGCGCATGTCGGCGTAAAATATGAGCTGAAATTATTGAAAGTTTCGAGCGACTGGGGGAAGTAGCGCAATGGTATCGCGTCGGACTACTGACTCACATGTACCGGGTTCAAACCCAGGTAAACGCAAGTTTTTCCAAATTGATGAGTGATCACTTGGCTGTTATTTCGAAGGGTGGATTTTGGCGAGTTGATTGACAAATTATTTTTGAGCTTGTTGCAGTTGTCGTGTCGACAGTTAAAGATGTTGAAAAAGTTTGGCACAGTGAACAGAGTTTTCTTGCCTTTTTCGTGCGTCTTGTTCATGTTCTTTCGGTCACAGTTCCAAACACATGACATCTGTGGGAGATCAAATTCGCGGACGTGAATCGCAGTGCTGTTACACGTATAGGGAGATGGCAAGGTCGCTCAAGTCAAGTGACCCTTCATTTTCCTTCACTTGAAAAGGTTCAGAAAAAGAAAAAAATCTGTTCGATCTGTGAAGAAGACAACAAAGACACTGTTCATACTGAAACAAAAAATACGATTCAATTGAAAAATTAAAATTGAAAACATTGCGCTTAAAACAGAGTCAAAAGAAGGGATGATATGCAAAAAATAAATCACCGCAAGTGCAACCGTTCGGACTGAATGCCCAGTTTGTTTTCGAATGCCTTGTTTTTTTTTTAAACAACACAACTCTGCGAACTACTGGCACAACACAACTCAAATATGTCAATTTTGCCCACTCTGAAAATTCATTTATCCCCTTTGATCTGCCAAAAATGGAGGATCAGATTTGATCTCGGATCAGAGCTAACTGATTCGAGATCAGAACTTGAGCCACCTTGGAAAACACACACAATAATTTTGATCCGAGATCAGCCACTGATCCAGGATCAGTTTCGACAGCGTGATCTCGGATCAGATACAAAAAATCTCAAATTCGACTTGATCCGAGATCAGTGGCTCCTGATCTCGGATCAGATTTTGATCCGTGTTGGAAAAACTGGGCATTAGTTTTGCAAACACCAGCCATCTGACAGTCCACTTACTGATCAAAAGTATTTCACCAACGTGGTGTTCATTGAGTACCTTTTATCAAGCAGCAACAGATGTTCAAATGTCGTTGCGATGAAAATGCACTCTTCCTTCTTTCTCGTCCACTTACTGATCAAAGGTATTTCACCAAAGTGGTGTACATTAAGTACCTTTTGTCAAGTGGCAACATACATTCAAATGTTGTTGAGATGAAAATGTACTCTTCCTTCTTGCTGAAGTCATTTTGGTTATCTCAATTATTATTCTGTTGCACCTTAATGGAGTCTTTCTGAATAGATGGATGCTAAATGGGAAGAAAACCCACGCAATCAATTTAAAATGACAGCTGAAGAAAACTTCAAGATTGCAGTATCGGTTTGGAAATGAAGGTATAAAGAGGGAACAGAAGAGCCACAAGGCAAGAGTGAGGTGAAACTGGGTGTAGCGTGGCCTTTTCTCAGGTCGCCATGTCCTGCATACAGTCCACCACCATTCAGATATTACGAAATAGGCAGCAAGAAATGTTACGTTTGGTTCCAATTTACAAAATTTGTTTCCAGGAGAACACACCATAAGCACGAATGCTTCGAGTGTTGTATTTTTTTGATTTTCAGAGAGATATCTCAGGTGGAGAAGTTCTTACCCTTCTTCATACCTTCTCAACACAACAACTTGGTGATAGCAAAATTCAGATGATGTGTCAACACCTTCTCAATGTATCATGGGGTGTTTATAGGGAAATTCTGGAAATGTGGATTTTTGAAGGGCACATTCTGGATCCGTACAGAGAGGTAAGCTTCTTTGGTTAGGCCAACTAAAAAATCAGGGTTTTCGTCTTATTGCATATTTTGGTAACTGTTTTGATTAATTTTTTGTTGCAAGCGTTTGGAAAATCTGAATCAGGGCCTACACAAGGCATTACGAGGGCTTGTCCTCTCAAATCTGCTCCAATGGAAATTCAGCTCTGAGTCATCAAAATTGCATTTTTCTTCCCCAAATGAAACGTAACGTGTGCCAAGCAATTCTATTTTCACATCCATTACAATGAACAACTAACAATAATTATTGTTGTGGCTTTTTTGATTGATAGTCAAGGTACAGGCGGTTAAAATGGTGCCAACTTTGTGTATTTTTCAGGACAGTACATTTGCTTAATTTTTAACACTTCCTGTCAAATTTTACAATTTTCTTTCTGGTATAATTCCAAATCCCTTGCTGACAAGAAGCAAAATTTAGGAAGCAGTGATGTCAGACTGCCAATGGTGGTGGTAATTCTGGCAATCAGCTCTTCAGCACTTCTCACCAAGGGAGGTGTGGAAATACACAGAAAAATCAAGTCAATGCATCAATAATTGGAATAATTATTTGCATTTCTCTTTTTCCTTTAGTTCATGGTTGTGGACAATGATAATGAAATGAAGGCCACCTCTATTGATAAATTTGAATTTTCAGAAAATTATTGGGAAAAACGCTATTCACTTGTCAAGGACAACATCCCAGACTTTTTAGACAAGGTTTCAGAAAAGGTTCTCCGAGCTGGAAAGTATCTCAACGTCATTCGAAATTCAGGTAACAACCTGTCTTTATTCAGGTTTTTTTTATTTATAAGTTCTGGTTCAGTTGGAACCATTCGAATTCATACTTTGGTAGTACAGTGATTAAACGACAACCTTGGCTAGGTTAGGTTAATCAACCAGGTGTGATGTGTCGTGCTCTTGTTTTGAATCAGGTAGTGAAGTCTTGTTCGCTTTCTTTTTTCATCGGACACTCCCAACAATCCCAATCCAGGTTCCCTCTTTGTTCACTTTTTTAAGAACATGCGTTAGCTTGCAGAGGTTGTCTTGGTATCGCACCAACGTTGACGAGCAACTGATATCAAGAAGCTGATGATGCGATGCTGATGCGATGGGCTGGGAAATTCCTCAGGGGTGCAGGGTGCGATGCGTAAAGCATGTTTTGTTCCATAGCGATATGACAAAGTGAAGCGGCATGTGCTTGTTGGTGGGTGACAGGGAATGCTGGTCTGGAGTAGGTTTGGCACTTCATCTTAAAAAGTTCTGGTTGTATTATATTGAAGACTGCAGTGGTGGTCCGAGCAAAAGCACTGGAAAGAAGCACAATGGGTTGGGGCACACTGAGGGAAGCGCTGGTGGAAAATTCTCTTCGTTCTTTAAAATGAAATAGTGTGACTTATTTTTATTTGTTTTGGTTGCTGAATCACATGCCCGGTGCCTGAATTATTGTTGAGTTTTTCCTATTGGCCACCTCTTTTAAAAATGTGTTCTTTTTCTGTTTCATTAAAACGGAAGGCCATCTCTGACTAAAGTCACATCATTTCTTCAAGGTGTTATTTTTTGTAACTTTATATATTGGTGTTTTTCCCCTTTAGGAATATGCAAATGCAAATGCAGTGCGATGTAGCCATCCTTAGACGCATCCGCACTAGAGGTGGGTTACGCGTAACCTGGCAAGCCAGGCCGGACGCAACCCGCTTCATGCAGATAGACGTCGACAGCATCTGGACCTAAAAAAGATAAAGACTACCATACATAAACAATCAAACTAACCATTTCATTCTATGGTTTCTTCTATTTTGCTAATTCTCTGTCCTCGGCACGTTGAGAACAAGTAAGTTGCATTAGAGATTTTTTGTTACCTAACCTCCTAAACTCCCCTGAAACAGGAAGAGAGGGAAGAAAATTACATTAGATCTTTAAAACTTTAAAACTTTGGAGTTTTCGTATGCTTTCTTGATGGTTTTTTTTATCAAATTCTTGATCCAAAATTTGATCATTTTTTCAGACAAACATTGTTCCGTCGATCGGCCACAGACAAAGCAGAGTTGTTTGCTTGAAAATCAAAAATACATTGACGTAATCGACCTAGCATACAAGAGTTCAAGTCAAGCATTGCTGGATTTGTTGACTGCTGAATACAAGCTCGTCAGTCGGCTACAGTTTAGTTTACTTGCTATTTTTATGTTTGTTTAACCTTACTGATCCGGATGGCGCAAAAATGCGTCACAGCTCATTCCCGTTGGGGACGGGGAGAATGATGGGCGAATCCGGATGACGCGATATCGCGTCAAAAAATTTGAGATTATTGCAAAGGCTTGTATATACCATTTCCCGCCAAATTTGATTTTCGTCTTCAACGCATATTGAAATTGAATCCGTCTGTTGTTCATTTCATGCAGACACGGCATTGCGTTCGCCTTTTGGTTGGCAGTGGTTGGGTCCCAGAGTGAGGTACCAGGGCAAAATGGGAGGTTTTGGGTGACGTGGGAGGCTTGATGAATTCATTGTATCTCTTGAACCAATCGTCACACGAAGATGCGGTTGCTTGCAATCCAGAGTGGCTGCCATGCTCTTTCGACCGGCGTATCACAAGTTTTCGCAAAGCAAAACAGGGATGCATGGGAGAAGGAGATTTGGCAACTCGACGTGGTTGAAAATCGAAATGCCTCAAAAAGGGGCCGAAAGATGGAGATGCAGAATTGTTATTGTTTTGCCGTTTCATTGCTTTACGATGACAAATTCGCTGGTGAATGGGACTGGCAAAGGGGGAGACATGATTGAAGAAGTCAGAGCATGCAGGATGGAGCATGCAGGGAAAGAGCCCATGCCGTCTGCGGTCACAGATGTTGACTTGTCCATGGGCGTATACAGGCTATTATCGGGGATTTTCCAAGACACGTTTTGCGCTCTAACTTTTGAATGGGTCAACGGATCGAATTGCGGTTTTTTGCATTCGGATGGGAAACGTGCGCAGAACAGCATGGGATGAAAGGAAATTTTAGTTTGAAGAAACATATTTTTTGCAACAACAAAAACATTTTTTGACTAAATTATTCATTGACCAAAAGGGAATATGTTCATGGCACACCCTGCGCATCTAAATCTAAATTTTCCGAGTGTTATGGATGACTTTTCAAAAAACAAATTGTTCAGATGCATGATAGACACTTTGAAGAACATATTTCTGCAAAAAAAAAATTTTGCGCATTTTTATGCCCACACCCCCCGTCTCCTGCGGAAATCCTTTGTGACCCAATTTTGGGTCATCCGTCCCCTCCTATATCTCAGGGCCGTCCCGTATAGGTTAAAAGGTGGGAGGATCAGAAGCCAGATAGAATGCATTAGTTTGGTGATCTTAATTTCAGTAGCTGCCAAAAATGTTAATTTCATGTGCATTCATCTGTGCTTCCAAAGATTATTTTAGGCAGTCTATGGTCTTCCAAAAGAAAAGATTCTTTAAAATTTGAAGTAATCTCAAACGAGTATCGAAAGCGCTGTGTCGTCATGCACCAATGGTAACATCATTCTGAACATGTAGTGAATGGACAAGTCGGGAAACTTTCCTAGCTTGCATGTGATAAAATTAATATTTGTTTTGAGTACTGGTATGATCAATGTTTAATGGCGAAGAGATCATGACGGGGGTAACGCTAACTCCGAGATGCGAGGTAAATTTTTTCCATCTGCTCCAATGGAAAAAATTTACCTCGCATTTCGGAGTTAGCGTTACCCCCGTCATGATCTCTCCGCTGTAAAAGTCAAAATTAATAACACCTCATGTAAATGCAATGAAAAAATCCAACACAATGAAATGTAACAAAATATGAGATAACTTGAGAGTGCAGTGTGCACTTTATTGGCGGTTCTCTAATCTGATGGTTTTTGGAGAACTGAAAATTGATGTCGCCTGGATAACATGGCGAATTTCAGTTTCCAAATTGTGGCACTCCTATGCTCTTCTTCTGCAAACAACCATGACATGTTGTCATTGTCTTTCTTGTTTTCTCCTGTTTCCTGCTGCCCTGCCTGTCTTAGGTCTGTGAAGCGTTACATGCTCTTCGAACAGGGTGATTTCCATCATCACCTTCTTGAGCTCTGTGAATCTAGTCTCAATATGCCAATGAAGTTTGTCATTGTGACACGAATCGAGTCGTTGCTTGGTCTAGCTCTGAGGACATGTGCCAACAGGAACGATGCCTACAATGACGATTTCTTTGTCGATTTGCAACCGATTGGACTGAGGAAACAACTTCATGCTATCAGCAACATTGGTGCTGCCAATAACAATAATGAAGGTGACTTATCGTAATGTTTTTTAGGGAAATGTTCCATTGAAGTCTGCTGTGATGCAACAAACAAAGTGGAAGCCCTTCAGCCCATTTCCCATGTGTGGACCAGTCAGTCTCTGTAAGTGCATGAAATTAGCCCTTTTAGGTGGTGTGGTGTGCCTGTGGGAGCTGATTTGACAAGATACATCCATAAGATCCACAAGATAAATCCTCGTTTTTGGAGATGTGCTCCCAAAAGTAAATAAACAGAAAACGTTTTCGCAACAAAACAATATGCCCAAACACCCCATTTCAAAGATAAGACTTGCGAACGTTCTTAAAGGCGCTTGGGAAGCTCCTAATTTGGTGGGGTCGGAGGGAATTTTGTTGCTGGGTGTTTTCTCGTCAGTTTTTCTTTGGAACAAAAACGAAATTGAGGAATCACGTCCTTTTCGTCCCGATGAAATCGTCCCCGATCGAATTGTCCCCGAATCAAATCGTAGCCGTTGCCGTGACCACAAAGATGATCAACAAATTCCTATATCGCAAAAACCTATGACACATCGGTCGAAAATCCCATGGGACAGTGTGGTCAAATCAGACTCTTTTTGCATCCCATTCGTGGCCAACAATTTCGGATGTAAAATTTTGATGTCATTCAGATGAAAATGGCAATGACAAATGGTTTGAAAATTCTGAAAGAAAACATTTAACTTTTAGATACAAAAAAAAAACAGAATTTAATTTTTGACAAATGAAACAACGTTCCAATGTGAAGGTACCTCACCCTAAATAATAATGTCTTCTTTTATGCTTCTTATATTCCGTCCGTCTGACCACATCAAATAGATCTCATCACAGAGGACATGGATTTGTCTGGACTGAAAGCATTCTGTCTTAGCTTTCATACTGGTTGGCCAATGTCACTGGTGTTCAGTCAGAGGATACTGAAGTATTATCAGCTTTTGTTCAGGCATCTCTGGGCTTGCAAATACACCGAGAAATTACTCGACAGGTGAAACAACTCAGCTCTTATCCTTATCATTGAGTAACAAGTAAATGAATTTGCCAACACAGTAACTACATGTTGTGGAGCGCTCTCGGCCAATAATGGCGAAGTCAGCAACTAACATTCACCGTCCATTGGTCGAACTGCAGCCCCGACTACAGGTCCTGGTCAAGTGACCTATAGTGCCCATAAACACTAGGAGAGTAATTTTGCTCTCAGAGCCTTCAATGAGTAGAGCTTGGAGAATGCATCTTATTGATTAGGGAATTTGTTGTAAAGTGCCATTATACACAATTTACAACCTCATTTTTAATATTTTCTCTGCATCTTTTCTGTCACCATGATGTCATTTTTTTTTCAATTTTTATTTACTTTTTCCGGGAACCAGAACTAAATATGTTCACTTATGGCACTTTACCACAGTGATCATGGTGAAATCGACAGGAGTTGAAATAATTCTGCAAATTGCAGTTGTTGCTAACGAACAACCCTTTTTGTGCTTTTATCACTGCTGGGCAGATGTTACATCAGTTCTAGATGGCAGGTGGGCCTCTCTGAATCACAAGTGTATGACTGTTACAAGCTGTGTGCAATGGCTTTCCTTGTAAATTAAATTCCTAATATTTCCCTATCTTTTCCTCTCTCTCACTCTCTTTCACACCCCTCTTTCTCTCTGCAAAGGGTCTGGATGCTGGAGAAAAGTGCCAAATTCAACAGTGTCATGTCAAAATCAGCCAAATTGTCTTTTTTCCTGCGTCAAAACATGATAGCATTTATTCAAAACCTTCAATGCTACATGACATTCGAGGTGATTGAATTTCACTGGGACGATTTCATGAAGCAAATCCAGAGGGTGAGTGATGGCACTAAAGCACCAGTGAAAGACAACAACCTTACTAGACTTTGTATTATTAAGAGCCTATTGATTCTTTTTGGGCACTTGATGAAGGATAAGAGTGTTTCCAATTGGAAGTGAATGAAACAATAATAATAAAAAAAAAAAAATGAAACAGATCATGAAATAGCAGTAAAACATTTTTATTATAAATGATGGCAGGGCACTTGAAAACAGGTTTGTTGATTTGAAATTGGAAATCTCAACCAAGGGAATGTTTATTCTCGACTCGTCACTTGATATTTCTTAACAATCTTCTATACCGTTTCTCTAGTGTTACTAAGGTTGAACTTCTTGGCTGTGAAAAAAAAGAAGTTAGTCTGAATTCGTATTCCATCCCTTCCTCTTCCTGTTAATTGTGTTTTTGTCCTCTGTTTTTTTTGCAGGTGAAAAGTGTTGACGAAGTTCTTGATCTCCATGATAATTTCCTAAAATCTTGCCTTGGTGACTGCCTGTTAACCAATCAGAGCCTGTTGGTTGATGTCAATTATTTGATTGAAATTTGTCAGGCGTTTGCTAATTTCATTCTCAAGGTTGGTAAGAAAGTTTATTCTGCACGGTGTGTGCTCATCTGATGATTATGAGATTTTTTCTGACATGGATGACTGGCAAATGCATTCGAGTTTCGTCATTGCCTAATTTACAGCAAGGGCACTGATTCCCTCCTCGAAATTGAACTGTTGCAAGGAAGAGGCATCAAAAGCATGGGGCATGCATGGGGGGTGGAGATCTGGAGAACAGTGTGGAGGGTATTGGTGTCTACCAAAGGAAGCCCAGCTAAAGCAGATCGAAAACAAGGTGCACCGAAGGTGGAGCACATCAATTTCATCAATTGTGAGGGAATTATCTGATCATGCAGCCCCTTGTGTGCAGATATGTCAGCAGGGACTGTTTCAGAAAGGTTTTCAGATATAGGCTCCTGCCCGCAACACACGGAAAAACTCCCTGGATTGTTTGAACCAGGAGTCATTCTCTTCCATGACGATGCGTTGCCACACTGAGGACAACATGTTACCAATTCTTTTTTGTTCAGCAACTGGAAAATCCATCACCAACCACCCCAATCTTCTGATCATTCAGCGAGCCATTTCGTTAGCTCCCCAGGCTGAAAACCCCTACACTGGGCCAACAGTTTCATTCCCAGGATGAATTCAGTGCTGCAAAAGAGGCACAGAGCCTGATTGGTGAGCGATTAACTCAGGCTAGGACCAGCCACTGATTCACTTTCTTAAAAAAAAATAAGAATGTACAAAACTTCTTGAATTGCCCTCGTACTGGTCGACTTGAACTCCCCACGTGAAGTGGTCTTATATGCATTTTGCGATGAAAATCAGTGAGTTCATTTGGCCCCTAATTTTTCAAAAAAGCTTCAGCTTTTGGGGGATGTTGTCCCCAAACACCCACCAGGGTCTTTGCTCCTTGGTACCCTACTGCTCCTTGGTACTCTACTGGTACCCTACCCAGACCCCACAGGTGGATTTCGTCCACAATTCGGTTCGGAAGATAACTCCTTGCAGTGCCCACCCCTCCCGCGAGCATTTTCAAACCTAAAGAAACCATGCCTTGCCCATCTCTCTCTCCAAAACTTCAGCCTGCAAACTCTTGAGAGAAAAAAACTGAACTGAACTGAGTTTAGGTGTGAGATTTTGGGAATTGACATTTTGGGAATTTTGGTCATGAAAACCTGGAAAAGTTGTGAAGAATGGGTACTGGTTTCCTGCACTCGTACACACAAAAATATCAGAAAGAACATTCCTCAGAGATGTTTCATTTCGAGGTTGACTGAACTTGACAATCAACAGAAGACATCTGTGCATTAATTGGCCAGATGGGATTGAGTTATTTGATGGTAAAGAAAAGGCTGATTATACACAGGGTTCGGACGACTCCTGGAATTCCTTGAATTTCCTGGAATTAGATGTTGGGAATTCCAGTACTTGAATTTTCCTGGAATAATGCATTTTCGTAAGAATTTATAGAGAAATCTTTTAATTCGAGTTTCTTTCCTGGATTTCCTGGAAAAATGACTTCCATACTGGAAATAAACAAGTAAAATCCTGGTGGATTAGGGATGGCTTTGGGGTGGTGGAGGCAATCATCACACATTTTATTTATTTTGACTTGGATATTAGGTACCTATATTTTAAAGTGGTACCACTTTTTTCAGTCAGAGAAATGGACCAGCAATGGTGAGGGAAAGACAGGGAAATGAAATCAGCTCTTGCTTTGTTTCCAACTACGTTTCCATGTTATTTTACACCCTTTAGAAAAGATCTGGAAATGTCATGGAATTTCATTTATTGATTTTTCCGTCCGAACCCTGATACAAGTCATACCTAAGGAAAATGTGGTCAAGGAATGTTGGTTCTGATAATTAAAGATCTCTAAAAGCGACCGTCGGAAGTGAAGTTTCTTTCTTCTCTCATTAGGGCTTACAGCAAAAAGGGCTTAAGTGACATTTTTGTAAAAATTGAGTTTTTTATGTGGGGCTTATGTGCATCCAATTTCCTACTTTTTTGTGCAATTACCATCTCTCTAGCTGCACTGGAGGAGATGTTATTGCTTGTGCAAAAAGGGCTTATGTGATGGTTTTCCAAAAGTTTAGAGATTTTTAGTGCAATAAGGTCTTAAGTGGCACAAAAGCCCTTTTTGCCCTTGGCTGGTAATGAATGCTTTTGGGGCAAAGGGCTCATGTGCATTGTTTGTGCTGACATCTTTGGAGTTCTCAGACTGGCTGTGATGTTTTTCTGAGCCTTGAAGTGGTGTTTTTATTTTTAATTTTTTGATTGTGAGTTAATTACTCACAATCACAGCCTCAATGACAGCAATGGAAAAAAGTCTGCCAGCTGTCCATTAGCCCACATTCAAGCACAACCTCCCCCTCAGAATTGGCATGACTGTTTATAGCAAAGTCGGGGAAACAGGTGTTGGAAGTCAGGTTGTTCTCCCTCCCCAGACACGTTTTTTGGTCAAAAGAGGATGTTGATGATAACAGCTTCTTTTTTACTACAGGTGCTAGGTTGTAGAACCATGAAAAGGGTTGAAATAATTTCAAGAGTTGACTATAAGTGCAGCACTCAGGGCTCAGTTCCCCAGCATCCTATTGTAGAAATTCCAAACAATAATGGCAGGGATGGCTTGTCTACCAATCCCATCCCTGTGCATCCTGATGTTACCTTCCCGTCAGTGGCCAAGAAGGACCAACCCACAACCAGTCAAGCATGGTTGAATCAGCCAGCCAGCAATTCGTCGACAGCAAAAAGTGATCTCTCAATTGCCCATCCAGGGCGCAGATTTGGAGCAATTGGTGCCTGGAGAGATAGTTCCCCAAGTTCTGAAGCAGCATCTGATATTTCTTGTTTGGAGGAATCCGGTAGTGAGTATGATCCCCGTCAGTCGGAGGATTCATCTTCTTCAATTCTGAATGATGCTAACAACGTGGGACGTGAAGATGATAATCACAGATCTAGTGGAAACGATAGTGATTCTACTGCTTCAGAAAGCTTGCTGATTGGTCTGGAACACAACATTATCAATGATCATATATCCGAAGATGAAGCTCAACAAGAAAATCCAAGTATGTCTTATGATTTTGTTCGGCTGTTGATCGAAATTTCGAAGTCTCTGTGCAGTGATTCCCATGTGGCCTTCAGTTGCCGATAGGCGATTACTGATGATGTTTCAGGCAGAGGGGCTGCAACAATTTCTTTGAAAATTCGATCAACTGCCTGTTTCAGGAATCTTGGCCAGATGTGCTGTTGCCAAGCTAAGGCTTTTGGGCGTTTATTGAAGTTTCTTGGTTTTTCTTCGGTTTTTGCCAGATCCCTGCTAATGAAACAATAGCAATCAGCCGCAATTGCTTTTGTTTAGTCTCCACATTTTTTGGAAAAACCATTTTTTCCCATTTTTAAACTGCAAAACAAAGATGTGGTGAACTGTGTCTACTTTACTGTTGAGAATAGTTTGTCAACGTCGATTCAAGTTTCCGATGCAATACATCTTGCTCCCGAGCCATTCTTGTTGAGGTTTTTAGAGTTCACAATTGCTTCTCTAAATTTCCGGAGCACCCCCACTGAAAGTCCCTCTCAGTGGCACAGTCCATTGAGTACTTTTTCTGGTATTGCACTTTTAACTGGGATTTGTTGCAGGTAGAATTTTAACAGTTGGAAGTTTCAGTGCCAATGTTTTTTCTGATTTTAGAAACATTCCCTAATGTGCATTGACAAGTTCGGAATGGCCATTTCTTTACCAAAATTTACTCCATTGATGACTAGGTTGGACAATAACCTAGCTTCTAAGCAGAAAAACAACATTGCTCCCCACAATGCATTGCCCCCTGCCCAGCTATGTAATCTTTTGCTTTACATTCTTTTTTTTTAGGGAAAATTTATCTAAAAAAGCAACTGCTAGAAAGTTGTTCTACCTATTGCTCTGATTCCAGGAAGAAGAGCTCGTCAACGTGCCAGAAGACCAGAAATGTGGCTTAGAAATCAGAGGAAGGCAAACAAAGAGCATGGGAGGCGATACACGAATGCCAAAGGAACTCAAGTTGCTGCAAAGAACATTAACGAAGATTCACTTTGCCACCCGAAATGCAAACCAGCCTGCAGTGATCCCTGCACTCACAAATGCAGGCAAGACTGTGATGCACGCTTCACTCTCGCATCACGAAGGGATATCCTGGCCCATTTTTACTCAACAGCAAAGGAAGCCCAAGACGCCACTCTGTTCGCTGGAATCACGGCTTCGCAACCCAAAAGAAAAGGAGCTGCAGGTTGTGGACAAGCAACCAAACATCACTCCAATTCATTCTCCTATCGCGTGAAGCACGGAGGAGTTGTTAAGCCGGTTTGCCAAAAAGCATTCTGCTCACTGTTTCAAATTGGGGAGAAGAAGATGAGGCTTATCAGAGATCAGGTAGGACGGGGCTCACCTGGTCCACAGAAGTCCTTGACTGGTCGGCATGGAAATCGGCCGAACAAAGTCTCAGAGATGAAAACGCAGGCAGCCTGTGAGCATATCGCTTCTTTCCCAGCGACCGAGTCCCACTACTCAAGACACCACAACCCCAACCGCAGATACCTTGCATCGAATCTAACCATCCCAAAAATGTATCGCTTATACCTTGCCTGGTGCCAGAGACGACAGGAGGACCCCATTAAGGAATGGCAGTATCGCAAGATTTTTGTGACGGAATTCAATTTGGGCTTTGGCAATCCCAAGTCCGATAAGTGCGACAGATGTGAGGACAAGTCTGCCCCTGAAGATCATGTTCACAGATTTCAGAAGGCCTTTCAACAGCAACGGGATGATAAAGACCTGGCCACCAACGGTGCAAACATCCTCTACATCAACTTCGATCTGCAGAAAGTGCAGCCTCTGCCCAAACTTCCGAACTCCAAGGCATATTATCTCCATCAATTGGACTTCTACATCTTTGGGATTCATTACGTGGTCGAAGATGCTGGCCACAAAGCTCATATGTACACCTGGATTGAGTCAGACGGTGGCAGAGGTTCGGAGGAAGTCGGTAGCTGCCTCTGGACTTTCTTCAAGCAGATGAACTTCACCTCACGCCATTTGATCGCATGGTCAGATCGCTGTCCAGGGCAGAACCTCAACTTCACAGTCATTGCCTTTTGGAATTATCTGATTTCTCAAGGCATCTTTGACTGTGTGGACCACAAGTTCCCTGAAGTAGGCCACAGCTACATGGACTGTGATCGTGATTTCGGCCAGATCGAGAAAACCTTGTCCAAAATCGAAAAGATATGCAGCAAAGATGAGTACAGAGATGCTATCCTATCATCCAGAAGGCCAGACAAGGGAAAGCAGTTCAAAGTAACCGACATGCATGGCAACTTCCTCAACATCAAGGACATCCCCGCCAAGATGGGCCTCAAGCCCAACCCTAAGAACTCTGACGGGGGCAAAGTAAATCTTCGTTCAGGCGTGCCGTGGATTCGTGTCGACACCGTGGGAAGATTCAAATACAAAACGAGTTTGGACGCGGAGGAGGAATTCAAGGTGGTTGATATTCGAAACAAGTCTTTCACAACACCAAATCAAGCTCAACTGCAGAGGAGAAGACCTGGAACCAGAGCAATAAAGCCGCAGAAGCTGAAGGATCTGGAAAAGCAGCTCAGATACATCTCACCGGAACATCAATGGTTTTTTGAGGCCTTAATTGCAGACAACGAAGTGCAGGAACGAGATGATGAAGATGAAGAAGAATTTGAATAAACATTCAATTGGACAAAAACAATTATTGAGACTGAAACAACAATATGCAGAAATTATTTTGGGAAGAATCAATAAACTTTGTACTTTTTTGCATTAACATTTAACAGAAGACTGCAAAATCCAAAATGCAAAAAGGGCTTATGTGACAATTTCACATTTGACCTTGAATTTCTTATATCAAACCGTGCAACCATCAAGAATACTTACTCTCATAAAAAAACCACAGCACTTTGCTATCCATATCTTGTCACACTTGCCTTTCTACATGCATACTTAGCCAACAAAACCTTCCCAACTTTACCTCCAAATATCTCAGAACAGTGGCTTTGTCACTTAAGCCCTTTTTGCTGTAAGCCCTTCTTTCCGAGATAGAGCCGATTATCCGAAACTCAGTCGCATTGCTTTTCTCGCATTTACGATACGAACATCAGCATTTTTCTTGCATTTCGCTTTTTACAAAAAGCGAAAGCATTCAAAATGCATCTCCTCCCACAATTTTTCATGCAAAATGTTCAAATTTGGTGCACTGGACCAATTTTTTTTCTCAGCTTGCGAGCACGGAAAAGCAGCTAAAAATGGGCGCTTAGCAGTACGGTCATGCTTATTCTGCAATAAATTGTACTTTTCTTCCACAGGGTGAAATATGGCTTCATTCTGCCAGACTGTTTAGCAGGAGACGGATTTTTGCCGGCAGCCTTTTTTGCGCCATTGTTTGCCTGCAACTCCGGTGCAAGGTACACAAATTAACATGTAAGAATACCAATCTTCATAATTTTTTATGCTCTTTTCACCTGCAAAATTTCAAAAGAATCCGTCAAGTAACAAAAACGTTTGACGCATAGGGTTTACCCCCCCCCCTTAATGGCCATTTGGATGTGTGCTTTACGACAATGGAAAATGAATATTGCTGTGTGTAAAGGATGATTGATGATGAGCATTGCATGGTTTTATTACGAAGAAGAAAGGTGGGCCAAGATGTGCCTTTCTTTCCACTCTAAGACCAAAAAGTCATCTTGGGTAGGTTCGAACCGACGTGCATTTTCACCGATAGTTTCACTTTTCCGATATAAATAGAAAATATCAGACAAAATATTGGTATTTTATATTTCCAATTACGTTTACATCTCCACAGCAAATAGAAGATTCCACAACCAGAAATTCCTTTGCTGGAAATTTCTCTTGAATAGATCCCAAACAGCTTGGCTGCATTTCTAAATCATGTCGGGCACATCTTCTCCACCAAGTAGGTTCTCGTCAGGATGTGCGGCACCAATAATTTTGGTCAGCACCCACAACCAATGAAGTGTTCATTCCATTCGGCATTTTTCAGTTTCAGATTTTGCTTACAATAAATAGACACTGCAGATGGGCCACATCTCTAACAATTTTTAACTTTATTTCCTCGTAAAACAAACACTGCAGATGGCGCTACATGTCTCCCACAAGAAAAGGGTCTCAACACGGTCAGGGATGGGCAAGGTAGGGAACCTTATAGGGGGGGTAAAGAGGTCTACGACGGGGGGGTCGAGCACCGAAAATGCAGGGGGTCTGGGGGAGGCAGCCCCCCAGTGTGGGGGGTCTGGGGGCTGTGCCCCCCAGCAGGGGTCCAGGGGGCAGCGCCCCTGGCAGGGGGTTTGGGTGACAGCGTCCCCCAAAAGCTGAAGCTTTTTTGATAAATTAGGGGTCCTCAGATGCCATTTTACGACATTTTTTTTCATTTTAGCATTTTCTGCAAATCAAAACAGAAAGTACAAAAGAAACTGAATGTTGCTATTGAAGTCCTGGGGTGTGCAGGGCACACACCAGGACTTCGGCCAAGGGTCCCCTCGGAAGGCTAGGGGGTAACATCGGCTGAAGGTCCAGGTTACCCCCCCCCCTAGCCTTTTTCCGGCAGGGGAATCAAAACAGGAAGTACAAAAGAAAGAGAATGTTGCTATTGAAGTCCTTCCTGGTGTGTGCAGGACACACACGAGGACTTTGACCAAAGGTACCCTTGGAAAAAGGCTAGGGGGGTAACCTAAGCCAAAGGCCGAGGTTACCCCCCTGGCCTTTTTCCGGCAGGGGAATTAAAAAGGAAGTAGGTACAGAAGAAACAGAATGTTGCCATTGAAGTCCTTCCTGGTGTGTGCAGGGCACACACCAGGAAGGACTTCAATAGCCACATTCTAGGGGGGGGGGGGGGGGGGGGGGGTAACCTCGGCCAAACGCCGAGTTTACCCCCGCTAGCCTTTTTCCGGCAGGGGAATCAAAACAGAAAGTACAAAAGAAACAATGTTGCTGCCTATTGAGGTCCTGGTGTTTGCAGGGCACACACCAGGACTCTTTTCCCACCTTTTTCCGAGGGTACCCCAAGGGTACCCTCGGAAAAAGGCTGGGGGGGTAACCTCGGCCAAAGGCCAGGGATGGTAACCCCCCCCTATGCCCAATCCTGAACACGGTGCTATTATTCACCAGTTTTGCTTTTTGTGCACCTGTTTTTTACATCTGCTTTCCTTTTGCAAAAAAAACAGAAGTTTGCAAAGTTAAGTATTCAAACATAACGGCTTGCCATGAAAGGTGACAGTGTTGGTAGCAGTTGTGTTGTGTAATTGCATATGTGTGAGGATTGCGTGATTTCATGTGCTGACTTCCAACCGCCAGGGCAGCTCTATTGAGACCAACCAACGCTGGTTCCAGCATCAGCTGGTACAAATCACAAAAAAAGTTGTGTAACTTCCTCAAAATTGGCTGTGTAGCTTCCTCGGGCCAAGCCAGTTGCACAAGCCAGTGCTGCCCGATGTGGCAAAAGCCAGAAGAGGATGTAAAGTTTTCCTAGAAAATCCATTTCCACATCCTCTCATTTGATTTGCAGTTCTTATGGGCTGTAAGGAGGTAGTAGTTTTTTTTATCTGACCTTTGCACTTGAGATTCCCCCTTCCACCACCAGCAATAGCATATACAGTTCACAGAAACGGTAGTCAAAAATGCTTGTGTAATTTCATGTCCTGAAGGTGTAGAATTTCATACCACCATGGCATAAACAAACCCATGCCTGCTAGAAGTTGAGTGTCTAGTGAGGAAAAATTCTTTGGCAAAAACACTGATAGTTTATTTAAATGTTTTGGATTTTCTGGTTTATCATACATCCATATTTTTACCGATGTTTTTACCTAAACATCGGTTTATCCCTAATTTTGGTAACTCCAAATGAAAGATGGGCTGAACAAATGAAAAAAATGATCAACTTATTTTTCTTTTTTTTTCCATGACTCCATTTTCCAATCGTGCAGGGTCTTTGAGGTGATTGGGAAAAGAAGACTTTTCATATTTTTACTATTTGTACACCAGATGCAATATTTATGCGTACAAAAAAACTCAACATTCCCCCCTCATATTCCCAAACTTCCTGGTAATTCCTGGTAATACCTTCAACCGTTTAACCACAGCAATTTGCAACATCCTGCTACTTTTGCAGGTACTTTTCGAATTTTCATACCAGCCTGAACCGCTGCTATGAAAATTCCTGGAACATTATTAAATTTCCAGGAATATTCCCAAAATTCCCAAGGAGCGAATATTCACAAAATTCCCAGGAATTTTCATTTGTTCCCAAAATTCCCGAAAAAAGAATATTGCTGGGAATATTTCAGCAAAGTAAATTCCAGAGAATTTACAAACACTAACAAAACAATAAAATAATTGTCACCATCATGGAAAGAGAGAAATAACAAAGATATTTCAGAAAACAAAAGCGAAAAGGATGTAGCAACTGAAACAATGGAAAAGCAAGTTATGCAACTAAAGTCAAGCAGGACCAGTGAAAACTGAAAAGGTTCAGACTTTTTGACACAGAAAAAGTTGTTTACTGAGCAAACATTGACATATACAGGGTGGCCCAAGGCGACCCGGTCAATTTGCATGTTGGTCTAATTTTGTTCTTGTGTCACTCACTCACCATATGGGTGGGCGGACATGTCATCTGGCGGAGTTGTGGGGCCATTCTTCTTCGCGGACACGGTAACATGAGAGCGGTATCTTCAACAACTGCTGTAGCAAGATATGTCGTTCCTCTACTCCAGAAATGTGTGCCGGGTAATCAAGCCATGTTTTGTCAGCAAGGCGGCCCACATCCCCACTATCATGTTGCTGTCCACCAGTTCTTAGACCAAACGTTCCCGGGCAGGCGAGGAGCCATTGAAATACCGCCCAGATCGCCTGATCTGACGCCCATGGATTTCTCTTTCTGGGGTACATCCTTAACAGGTCTATGAGGCCCATCCTACAGATCTGCTGGACCTCCAGTAAAACATCAAATTGGCGATAGGTATACATAGCGTGCTGCAGGAATTCTGCCAGAAAGTGTGCCACAGCGTCACAGGGAGGACGACGGCTACCAATTCGAGCACCTCCGGCGCTGAGAACACTCTTCAACAAATTGACCGGGTCGCCTCGGGCCACCCTGTATAATTACAATTTAAGAAAATAGAGAAAATTTATTTTTATTTTGTTTGACACAGTTATCGTTAGGCACAGGTGGACTGACAAGGCGAAACTCATGACCGAGGACTCACTCACTACTCACTAAGACCAAAAACCTTCAAGGCGTTGAAGGTTGTCTTGAGTGAAACCTGTTCGGCAGAGGCACCCATAACGGAAGCTATCAACTCAACAGTGACTGGCAATGAGCATGGTTCATTTCGTTGAAACGTGCAGTACCGGTTGAGAAACATCAGCGACCTGTGAAAAGGCAGTAGGTATTAATTGACAAATTCCAACATCACATTCAGACATGTGCTCAAGTTATTTTCCTTTTCCTCCTCGTGTGTTTGCAGTCATTTGCAAATTATGCCGGAGTGTTGAAAGGTTCCTATAACAGTTATAGGAGCCTCTCAACACTCCGGCACATAATTTGCAAATGGCTGCAGGTGCACAATGAGGAAAGACATGAATATCTGGAAGAAAATAATCAAGTTCACATAGGTACCTCCTTGTAAGTCCCACTGCCCATCAAGGACGACGTACATTTTGAAATCAAGGAAAGAAAGACTCCCAGAAGAATTCCAGGCATATGAGAATATACATTGTATATACACTGTATATGTATATACGAGGTGCATCCAGAAAGTTCGAGGAATTGTATTTTTCCCCAGATCAGGGGTGTCTTGTGGGTAAGGTGGGCAATGGACCTTTAATTTGCATCCGTCTGGAGTCCACCGGACTTTATTTCACCACTCCAACCCTCTTACATTTTGTTCTGGGGTTTCTAGAAAAGTGGTCTGTTTAAGCACTGCCTGCAAATGACAAACTTTTCCACGGAATGGCAGCTGCTAGTTCATTTTGCAGGGTGGGAGTGATCGATAGGGTTGCCTCTGTCTTGGGACCATTGGACCACAATAATGAAACCAGGATTCCTCTTTTTAGTGATCCCATCCACAGTGTACCAGAATTTGCTGACAAACATGTCAACATGGTTTGGCGATTGGCCAAATGCTCGCTGTTTTTTCTCTCCGTCAAGAATGTGTGGGATCTGATTTGCACTCACCGCACAGTCATTCCCAGTTTGGTAAGCGTTTCACAATTATTGGCGGAATTGGCCGTGATGTCTTTGGTGCGAAGGAGCACAGCATACGAAATGAAATCACCCCAGAAAATCTGAAGAAGACTGTGGTGGGTGCAACACACATTCTTGACAGCAGGGCTTAAATTGAGCGGGCTCCCTCGGGCTCTCAGAGCCGGCCGCCCCTGGGGGTGCCGGCTCCCAGAGTCGGCTGCCCTTTTTCTTTTGACAGGTGGCAGCCCTTGCTCCTCTGTGCATTTCGCCACCTTTCGGGAATTTGAATGCTGTAAGAAACCAGAAGAGGAAGGGAAGAATAGAATGAAAGATTGCATTCTTAATTTTTTGGGGGAGACCCCATATCAATTTGAAATACGACACAAAATGACCGACAACCGAAGGGCCCAAAAGCCCTTTTCAAAACTCTCTTGCCCTTTTCAAATGTTGGGAGCCGGCCGTTTTTATTTTACAATTTAAGCACTGCTTGACAGTGAGAAAAAAGCAGCAGCATTGAGCCAATGGTGTTTCACCTTGCCATAGCAGCCTTCAACATCACCTCCCCACTATGCGAGCATTTTGTTATCCGTATCAATGTGCAAGCCCATCAGAAGAAGGTAAGTATACGTACAAGGTGATCCAAAAACATAACTGAAATATTTTTATTTTTTGTATCAGTAGAGTATTTTCAGCTTCAAATAAGTCTGAAGTAGTTCTTCGGGATCCTCAGCATCCTTCTAAGTCCAAGTATGTGCGTGCTGTTTCTGAGAGGTATTTTAGGCATTAAAGTTGCCTGAACATGTCGAATAAACCATCATCCCCTCCATGCTGTTTAGTGCAGATGCGTGGTGCTTTTTCACAAAATGGACCAAGCCAAGGACACTCCAAAACAGCCAAACTCGACATCAAAGAGAAGAGAAAAGGAATGTTTTGGTGCAGTTTTCGTTTCAGTGGACGCTTTAAAAATGCGAGAACTGCTAGTCCTGAAGTTTTTAAAGCAGAAAAATGGGCATTCTTTCACTGAAGCATTCACACAGTGACATGCAGCGAAAGGAACCACTAAACAAGTCCCCAAAACCAAAACATGCCATTTTGTTGTCTTTCGGTGCGAACTCTCTAATTTCTAAAACATCCTGCAAAATCAAATTACTAACCAAGAAACACATGTTGGTACGAGGGGTGGTCAAGTTCCACTGAGCTTTGGCAAGTGATCGATGGATTTCAGAGCTTAAATTTGGTGGACTATCTGGACCTTCTCTAATTAGCACCCTGCCAAATTTGCACCTTTCTGCCATCTCTGGATTGGCTTCACCAGCTCTTTTTAGAAGAAGCCCTCCTGAGGCATCAAAAAGCAACTCATCCACTGCCGCTTTCAGCTCCATGGCATTTTGAAGGTGCTCCCAATGGTTTTCTTTAGCCAAGGTTGGGAAAGGAATGTCATCTGCTGGTGCCAGTGTGCGAAAAAGGCATGACTGGGCAGTATTTTCATGTCCTGGTCAAGAAATGCTTCAACTCCAGCCTTGTTTTTTGAAAGCAAGGGTGCAGACAATTGGGATAAGGGTGTCTTTTGGGACCTTCCCTCGATTTTCCAATTTATTTCCTATCTTACTTTCTGGACCAAGAATTCATGATGTCAGTTGATGCTGGTTTTTCCATGTTTTAGTCAATCCCCCAGAACAATTCCCTGAAAACCCCAAAAACCTACCCCCACCCCCTCCCAAGGACGTTTGGGCATACCCATACCTTGCAGCTCATGCATATAGCAGGGAATGTAATCACACAACCTCTGGCTTTCTAGTCATCATGCTTTCTTTAATTTAATTGGCCACTGTGAGTCAAAAATCATGTCGGACTGAGATGCTTCATCTGGCACAAATTCATTCAGAATGCCAGGTAACGGAGGCGGACATACCAAATCAACACCAGAAAAGAAACTGTGCACATCATGGAAATGAATTTTCGCCTAGAACCCATTGAAGGATCAAAGTCAAAGTGTGCAAAAGAAGAAAAGATTTGGACAAGTGCAAGAGGCAAAAGCTCACTGGAACTTGACCACCCTTCGTAGGTACTTACATTAACCTTTTTCTTTGGACCATCTGAATTCTGTTGGTGCTCAATTGCATTGGTTTCTGGGTCTCTTTCAGAAACAGCACATACATGCTGGGACTTAGGAGGACGCAGATGATCCCGTCGACCACTTTAGGCATCTTTGAAGCTCAAAATACTCTTACAGAACCAAAAAAGCAACGAAAAATAATAAATATTTCAATTTCCTTTTGAAATCGCCCTGTATGGGGTTCCAAACTTGAATAGATAGCCAAAATCATTGCACCACTGGCACACAAAATGTGATGTTTGTATGGATCACAGAAGTGCAATATTTGATAACACACTTCCCCCACATGGGGGACAATCACAGATATGCACTGACCTTTCAGTTAATCCATCTTTATTTATTTGTACTTTAGATGCTCTGGTGTTTGGAAACATGAAAGGTGCGTCTGTTTCAACCATCAAACGATTCAACGGAATTGCTCCAGATTCCAATGCCTTCTTCACACCATTCTCAGATTTATCTTTCCAAATGTAGCCTTCACAGAAAATAGACACAGGGAAATATAGGATAAAAATAAAAGAAAAATAAGACCACATAGCTTAATGGCAGTGTAAAAATACCGGCTAAGAAATTGGGTTTTCCAATGTTGGATTTGAATTTCTGGGGGAAATGGGCTTGATTTCAAGCTAATCTGTTAAAAAGAGTGGCCCAGCAAGTGCATCTGTTCATGCCAGCACACCTCTGATTGATGGCAGTAGGTAATCAGCAAAGGACCAAACCGGCTCTGTTGAACTGACAATGTGCAACAACACTAACTTTTAATGGGATCGAGCTATTTAGGCCTCTCAAATCTGCAATAGCTTTTTTGGAAACCTTTTCACTTTAAAAGCCATTTTAGAACCAATTCGTAACTTTTAAGATGGACATTCATTGCTGAAGCGAATGCATAATTTTGAGATCAAAAGAATGCACAAAACCTCGTCGGATTTCCTTCCAAACTGCAGCTTGTTATCCAATAGCTTCTTTTTGAAATCATAGGCCCATGATCAACCAAACAATGTCAATATCGACATAAGTAAAATTGCATCCAAAGGATTTCGCAGACAATGGAATGCCCCCTGATGCTGAAAACTCTCCATGAGAACTACAAAAAACCGTGAGAAAAAAATCCACCCCTTTCCACATATGGCCTGAATAAGAGAGAAACAAAATGAAATGGGAGAAAAAAGCACACTCAGATTTGGTTTTCATTCTCTGTCGGTAAAACTGTTTTGGTGCATTCATTCTTGAAATTGGTCAATTTTCTCTCCCATTTGTGAGACATGCCCCATTTTTATCAATCAATGATTTTCTCCAACACATGACCGACAATGTAGCTATTTTTCTCGCATTTATTTGGTCTTCCAACGTGGAAAAGTGCAAGATAAAATGCATTGTCGGTCTTTATTTGTTGGAGAAAATCACTGATCCCAAGACCAAACAGAATACCTATGATTGGTCTTGCCAAAAGCAGAGCATAGAGGATAAAGTATTCCGACTCCGCGATGCGCCGAGTTTCCTGTAACCGGCCGGCAGTGCGGCGCCACCGTCGATAGCGATGATGGAGCGCGGTCTGAATTGATGCCCATGTGTCGTTCTGCAGTGAGATTGGTTAATGTGGAGTGCGTTGGGGAAAACGCAGAAATGAGTTGTCGTACTTTTTGTGTTCAGCAAAGTTCTTCAGTGGTGGTCAGTGGTGATCAATGACAGTCAATGGTGGTGAATGATGTCAATGGAGGTCAAGGGTGGTAAATGGCGGTCAATGGTAGTCAATGATGGTCAATGATAGTTAAAGGTAGTCAAGGGTGGTCAAGGGTGGTTAATGGTGGTCAATGATGGTCAGAGGTGCCAGTGATGGTCAAAGGTTGTCAATGGTGGTCAATGGTTGTCAATGATGGTCAAAGGTGTCAGTGATGGCCAAAGGTGGTCAATGATGGTCAATGGTGTCAATGATGGTCAAGCGTGGTCAAAGATGGTCAGGGGGTGGTCAACGATGGTCAAAGGTCTCAGTGATGGTCAAAGGTTGTCAATGATGGTCAATGGTGGTCAAAGGTGGTCAATGATAGTCAAAGGCGTCAGTGATGGCCAAAGGTGGTCAATGATGGTCAATAGTGTCAATGATGGTCAAAGGTGGTCAAGCGTGGTCAAAGATGGTCAGGGGTGGTCAATGGTTCTCAATGATGGTCAAAGGTGTCAGTGATGGTCAAAGGTTGTCAATGATGGTCAAAGGTGTCAATGATGGTCAAAGGTGTCAATGATGGTCAAAAGTGGTCAAAGATAGGCAGGGGTGGTCAAAGGTGGTCAATGGTTGTCAATCATGGTCAAAGGTGTCAGTGATGGTCAAAGGTTGTCAATGGTGGTCAAAGGTGTCAATGAAGGTCAAAGGTGTCAATGATGGTCAGGGGTGGTCAATGGTTGTCAATGATGGTCAAAGGTGTCAGTGATGCTCAAATGTGGGTAATGGTGGTCAATGATGGTCAAATGTGGGTAAATGATGGTCAAAGGTTGTCAAAGGTGTCAATGATGGTGAAAGCAGGTGATCAAAGGTGGTCAATGATGGTCAAAGGTGGCCACCTTTGACTATCATTGGCACCTTTGACCATCATTGACCACCTTTGACTGCGTTTGACCACAATTGACAAGAATTGACCACCTTTGACAACCCTTGACCACCTTTGACCATCATTCACCACCTTAAACGATCATTGACCACATTTGAGCATCATTGGCACCTTTGACAATCATTGACCACCTTTGACTGCGTTTGACCACAATTGACAAGAATTGACCACCTTTGACAACCCTTGACCACCTTTGACCATCATTCACCACCTTAAACAATCATTGACCACATTTGAGCATCATTGGCACCTTTGACCATCATTGACCACCTTTGACTGCGTTTGACCACAATTGTCAAGAATTGACCACCTTTGACAACCCTTGACCACCTTTGACCACCTTTGACCATCATTCACCACCTTAAACAATCATTGACCACATTTGAGCATCATTGGCACCTTTGACCATCATTGACCACCTTTGACTGCGTTTGACCACAATTGACAAGAATTGACCACCTTTGACAACCCTTGACCACCTTTGACCATCATTCACCACCTTAAACAATCATTGACCACATTTGAGCATCATTGGCACCTTTGACCACCATTGATCACGTTCGACCATCATTGACACCTTTGGTGTTCACCACTCATGGTGTTCATCCCGTTCGTGGAGAAAAACGCCCAAACAGGTGACTACACTAGGCAAGCGCAAGCATTCAAGCCGCTGACAGATCCTGCACACCAAAGCAGGCACACAAGCGCACACCGACCATCACTCACAGGAACGATCAAAAAGAGCACCTCAACCAGCGATAGTCACTCACGAGCGTCGGCCCGAATACAGGCATGTCAGGCGTCCAGTTGCGACTTCTTTCATCGCTAACGCTCGCACTGCCATCTTCTGGATTTCTCCATGGAACTAAAATTCAAGCTGGATACGCGGAATCGCAATACTTTATCCTCTATGCTCTGTCAAAAGTATCATCAGGGTACAAAAATGTGGCCAGTACACATGACACAGATTTTGTTAATTTTGCATTGAAAAAAGAAAGCTGCTTGTGAAGGCCTTTTCTCTCTTTCCAGCCAAATGGTTCATTTCAGAGCTTTTTGGATAACATCCAGTGCCGGATGAAGAATTTCTTTGGCACTGGGTGTCATCCAAAAAGTTGACCTTGGCACACACAACAATATTTGAAGATCAAAAATGTCCGGAATTGTGCCAAAGTCCCAAAATAAGTTCTTGCAAAGCTGACGTGGATTTGACACCTATCTTGCCACTTTCACTTACAAGATTTTGAAAGTATTCCAGATGAAATTGACATATACGAACAGCTTCATGATTGCATAGTATAGGTTTCAGAAATTGACACAAGGCAAGAATCCTTTTCTTATTCTGGTGCCACATTGAAGTACCATGTGTCTTCCCTTTCAACCGGTCTTGCCCAGTTAAGGGGTTGCAGACCCAATTTTGGTGCCAAATACTCAATTTTGGAAACCAGATCAGAGTTCCTGCGTTTTGAACTTCCACCTCTCCCAAAGTTTCGGACTCTGACTCTGCATCTTCAGCCTGCAAACTTGAACATGCATGCACAAATTTCAGTGATTACCATGGGTGTTCTTAATCTCTCGCCCATCATACAGAGAACGTCTGCATCCCCACACGTCACACCTGCGTAATGAATCTTTCAATCCTCCTTGCAATTTTCAATCATTTTCATCTGCTGATTTTTTGTCCTTTCGTTTTTTACTTTTAATTGACTCAACATTGCTTATAAACTGTTTTTACTCAGAACTTTGTTCCACGCCTGCTACCACATAAGTTCGTAGCAGTATTGTGATACCTAATAATAAAATAATATTTATAAAAAATAATCATTTCGAGACAGGCTTTGGTGAACACAGTTTGCATTGTTATAAAAGATTAAGCAAACTAGATAAAAATGGTAGAAATCCCAATCTATCAGAACACAATAAATCAACCAACCTGTCAATCCAATATAAAGTCCTAAATCAATATACTGTTTCGCCTGATCGACAGTACCAGTGAAACAATGAAGAACAGTGGATGGTAATTTTCCCCGATACTTTTTCAGTGTGCCAATCATCTCATCAAATGCATCTCGTTCATGCAAAAACAAAGGCTTTTTCAGTTCGCATGCCAGTTTGACCTGAAAATGAGAGTAAAAAATAAATAATTCAGCTAAAATAAAATGGGAGTCATCTCAGGACCAAAGTGCCGAAATTTTGATAATTTTCTGTTAAATTGGTCATTTACTTTCCTCAACACCTGTGCCACTCTTACAACAAACTAAGAACCAAGGATTTTCAACAACGTCTTGTTTTTGCTGTTTGCATTTCCTCACAATGGTTCATTGTTGAATAGCCCTCGGGAACATCTTGAAAACAGGACTCAGGATCTTTCAACCGCTCATCTCATCTTCTGAGGTACGATCTTCTGAGGTCCGATTAAAAAATCGTTTTGTGGCTAAATGCAGTGCCCATAAAGATCATCTTAAATGATTCCGTTGGGAAAAGATTAATCAGGTTCCGTAGGATGACAGCTTTTGAAGTACAATGTGGATCTGGTTAAGACCTCAGACCATTATATTTCATGAAGTTCCAGTTTCTAAACATCCCACAGCATCCAAAGTTTGGACTCAGAAAGTGAGGTGTCTATATCCAAAGCAGAGAAGACCTCAAGAATTATTACAATTCCTAGCCGGGCTGCGCCCGGCCCTGCCGGGCTGCCACTCCAGTGTGTAAAGTAATTGCATGATTTTTAATTCGTGTCTTGTCATCCGGGTCTCGGGTTTACGAAGAATACGGTTTGTTGCTGTCTCGTCGCGATGACAGAACCCGATGTCGGCCCGTCGGGTGTCAGGTGTATTTGCGCAGTATGCTAGTGGGCCGAAAGGGGGATCAAACGGCGTACGCATTGCAAGTATCTTCGGAGGTTGTTGTTTCCGGGTCGCCCCCACTGATTCAGAAAATGTTTTCCGTCATGAATGCCCTTCTAGAAAAGGTTTGCTTGTTGTGGTTGATGTGCGAGTTTTGTCTGCTTTAATGGAGCTGCGAGGACATTTGACAGTGTTTCTTGTTAGGTTACGTCTGATGGGTTTCCCATGAGGAGATCACCGGAGACGAAGTCACCACGGAGTCATGCAGCATACGCTGCTCATATGTATTTCCAGAGCAGTGTCGTATCCCTTAATCTGATGGAAGTCTAATTCATCTGGTCTCCGTGTCCCAATCAAGAACCACTGCACAGGTAACATAAGAAAAGCAAAAGCAATGTTGGTCCAGGACAATACTTGGAAGGGCCATCCTCGTGCCCCTGTTATGGTTGTGCTGCCGAAAGGGGACTTAGAGGCCAAGTCCCTCGACTCCTTGAGGATGAGACGTCAAACAGGAGATCCGCTCTGCAGCATCACATTTTTGCACCGTAAAGAACACCGGGATGACATGGGCCCATGACATGGACCTGGTAACAGGACCGTATAACCATGTGTCTTTTCGTTTTGGGGCAAACACGCTTCAGAACAGACATTTGATAACAGTTCGGAATACCTGCATCGCCTCCTTCGCCGGACATGCCGCCTCCGCCGCCTCATTTTTCGACCCATCGGT